>SEYY01000987.1:145596-185596 GCA_009176605.1 Armadillidium nasatum
CCGCATCTCTGCTTGGCTAGTGATGTTTGTATGGGTATGGGGAGGGTGTTGATTTCTTTTGCGATGTCCTTGTTTGTGTGTGTGTTGATAATGTAGTTGGATTTGCTTTGTCTTAGATATTATTCTGTTAGGCGGCTGTGAATATGCTTGGTGTGGGAAATATTATTCATAGGGGGAAGGGATGATGTTTAAGATGAGTCTGTAGAAGAGTGCGAAGGATGATCATGATTGTTTTAGTCTGTGTCTATTTGGGTTTGAGAGTGCAGAGTGGCAAAGGGGATGAGGTAGTAGTGTTTTAGAATAGAATTGTTTGCCTATCATTTGTAAGAGCGGTTATAGGGAGTATTTCGGTTTCTTTGTGCAAGTATTGTGGAGTAGTTGAGGTGCATCCTGTTATTGTTCTGAGAGCTTATTGGTGTTTTGTTTGGAGAATATTGGTTGCCATGTTGGTGCTGAGTAGTTGAGGACTGGACGTATGAATTGTTTATATGTTGTGATGGCTATGTGTTGACAGTTGTGTATGTTTGTGTTGGGTATGATTTTTTGTACATTTAGTTTCTTGTTTGCTGATGCTATGGTGTTCTGTATGTTTTTAGTGATGGTGAGGTGAGGGTCTAGAGTTATTACGAGTATTTTAGGGTATTTGTTTGGGGCATGGGTATGTTGTTTAATAAGATTTGGGTGTGTGAAGATGATAAATGAATGTCAGTTGTGATGAGTGGTATCGAGGATTTATTGGAAGATGCGTACATTGTTTGTTGTTAGCCAATCTTGTATTTGATAATTTATTCTAGTGTTGTGTTTTGTGACTGCTTCTAGGTTTTGATGGGTTGTTCTAATGATAATGTCATCTTCATATGTTGTGATGCTTGTGTGTGGAGACTGAGGCATTGGGAGGTCTGATGTGAAGAAATTAAATAGTGTGTGAGATAGTATGGCTCCTTGAGGGACTCTTATTTTTTATATTGATTGTGCGGGATCTTTAGTTTCTGTCTTGGACCTGAGTGGTGCTGTCCGATAAGTTGGGTATTCACTTTTTTTTATGGTTGTGGTGGTTTGATTGGATGATTTTGTCTATGAAAGTGTGTTTAAGGACAATGTCAAATGCTATGTTTATGTCAGGGGCTATGAGTATTGTTTTATGTGCGGGTTGTTTATTTAGGCCATTGGTCTACAAAAAAAAAAAAAAAAAAAAATATTTTCAGACATTCTCTTTGAAAGATGATTTCTATTAATTTTGTGTGCTTTATCCAAACCTATGTTCAGATTTGCTCTATCACATCTAGTTTTTCCATAATTCTTATATTAAATTCTTCAATTCACCGATATATATAAGTCCTACAGTGTTGCTTTTGGGAAGATCATACAAGGTTTATTTGTGTAAATCTTTCGACTTACTTGTATTGGATTTACAGATGTAAATTTTCTCCTATTGCTTTGTTATATCTATTTAAATACTAAATACACATGGAAGGGAGACGAAAATGGCTTCAATATATATAAATTTTCCTTTGGTTGTCCAACATGCTATTTAATATTTGTAATAGTTGTGAAGTAATATATATATATATATATATATATATATATATATATATATATATATATATATATATATATATATATATATATATATATATATATATATATATATATATATATATATATATATTATATAAGATAATAATTTAAGTCTGCTAAAACTCTCGCAGACTAACTATTTAAACATCGACGTTTAAAGTTTGCTGTTGGGAATCGAACCCGGGCCCTATAGCACAAAAGCATAGTGTTTTACCTCTACTCTACGGCGTAGCGTAGTAAATAGTAATGGAAGAGCATTGGGTTAAGGATACATGTAAATTAAGAATCCGCTTAACACCAGACAACAGAACGGCATTAATGGGTCATTAGTTGATCCGAGTAAAATCATTCTGCCACAACTTCATATCAAGCTTTGGGTAATGAAACAATTTGTGGAAGCTCTTGATCACACAGGGTAATATTTCAACTACATATGCTTAGCTCACCGGATCTTTGTGTAGAAAAGAAAAAGGCAAGAATATTCGAAGGACCACAAATCAGAACGTTACAAAATGATCTATAATTTGTTACATTAATGTCTCCTATTGAGGCAAGAACCTGGGAAGCATTTGTCAGTGTTGTGAAAAATTTTCTAGAGGGAAAACGCCTGTAGTAAGAAATTGAAATCTTACCTGAAGCGAACGCAAGTTTAAAACGCGTTAGGCAGTGTTACGTTCCTGCGTATTATTATTGTGTATTTCGTCTATAATTTGTGCCTTTTTTACACATTAGTGAGAATCGGTATTGGAATCGGAAGTTTTTCTAGACTCGGAAGTTTTTTTGTATCGTCCCATCACTATATATATATATATATATATATATATATATATATATATATATATATATATATATATATATATATATATATATATATATATATATATATATATATATATATATATATATATATATATATATATATATATATATATATATATATATATATATATATATATATATATATATATATATATATATATATATATATAATATATATATATATATATATATATATATATATATATATATATATATATATATATATATATATATATATATATATATATATATATATATATATATATATATATATATATATATATATATATATATATATATATATATATATATATATATATATATATATATATATATATATATATATATATATATATATATATATATATATATATATATATATATATATATATATATATATATATATATATATATATATATATATATATATATATATTATGCAAGTTATAGAACAATTACTGAAAGAAAAGAAAGCTCTCTTCCTCTGAGGTCGAACTACCGTATGTTGCGACTGAGAATAATATACTCGACCCTCTACCTATGATCAATCCTCGAACTCCAAAAAGTTCGATTCAAGAACAACGTTAAGCGAATGAGCTCCCTTCAAGGCATTATCACCAGGCTTTCACCCTGTCCTTCTCTCTTATGATTTTAAATTAAACATTGTAATAACTGCAATAAAAAAGTTGGAAGATATGGATCAATTACGGGAAGGCAAAGAAAGTTTTCCTCCTCTGGATTCAAGCCACCGCATGTTGCGACTGAGAACAACATACAAGGGAACTGGGGAAGGATAGGGGGAAAACTGGGTGATAATGTCTTGATGGGAGCCCGTTCACTTGATGATGATCTTGAATTGAACATTTTTGAGTTCGAAGATAGCTCAGTGGTAGAGCGTCGAGTATGTTGCTCTCAGTCGCTACATGCAGTGGTTTGACCCCAGAGGAGAAGAGCTTTCTTTGTCTTCCCGTAACTGTTCTATAACTTCCATCATATATATATATATATATATATATATATATATATATATATATATATATTATATATATATATATATATATATATATATATATATATATATATATGTATATATATATATATATATATATATATATATATATATATATATATATATATATATATATATATATATATATATATATATATATTATATATATATATATATATATATATATATATATATATATATATAAGCTTGGAGAGCAATGTTCTTTTAGACTGTGGAGAAGGAACTTTGAATCAGATGGTTAGATTTTTTTTGGTAAAGATGAAACCACGTCAGTACTTCGAAAATTGAAGCTTGTTTTTATAAGTCATAGGCATCAAGATCATCACATGGGTTTAATTGCAATTCTTGATGAAAGAAAAAAGGCTTTAAAGGAAGCTGGTATAAAAGTAAGTTTTTTGTATAATATATATATATATATATATATATATATATATATATATATATATATATATATATATATATATATATATATATTATATATATATATATATATATATATATATATATATATATATATATATATATATATATATATATATATATATATATATATATATATATATATATATATATATATATATATATATATATATATATATATATATATATATATATATATATATATATATATATATATATATATATATATATAATATGAGAGAAAGAAAGAAAGTAAAAAAAAAATTTTTTTTTTTTTTTTTTTTTTTTTTTTTAGTGTGTGTGAGTTGTGAGTGCCTAATAATGCACCCAAGAGTAACTCATTGATTTTCATTTATTTGTGAAAATTGCCACTTTGAAAAAAGTTTTCCTTCTTAATTTAAAAAAAACAAAACAAATAAATAATGAATAATAACTTGCATTCACTTTAAATTCTTATTTTTTTTGTGATAAAATAATTAGCTTTTATTTTGAATGATTGTTGTTATTTGAGAAATTGGTGGCAGAAAGGTCAAAGCATGAATATACAAGTAATTTCAGTATTTTTTATCCGTTATAGACGAGATGCATATTTGTAAACTAGTTATGAGCATTAAAAAAAGCAAAAGTTTGGGAAGGATTTTTATATATATATATATATATATATATATATATATATATATATATATATATATATATTATATATATATATATATATATATATATATATATATATATATATATATATATATATATATATATATATATATAATTCAAACTCAAACAGTCGTGCAACTTATATTTCATCTCAGAATCATGTAAAATTTATTCAGTAACATCAAAAACTCATTTCTTCGTGGTAAATGCAATGATCATTCTGGTTCCTCCTCACGCCCAGTATGGCAGTTTGGTAAAAATTTCAACTTTAACTTTTGCGTCTTCCACTTTCCCTCTTCTAGTATGTTTTGACTGACATTACAACTGCCTATTTTACCTTCTGCTGAAGCTGAACTCTTCCACTCAAACCTTTACCTCTAATTCCACCTTAGATTATGTCGTTGCTATTCCTCCTTCTTCAGCTCCTCAAACTAATTTATGCCTTATATTGTAATTTCTTCTAAAGACATCATTTCTGCTCTTTCTCATATTAATCTTAAGATGGCGTACGGTTATGATGGTATCCCTACTGTGGTTCTCAAAATTTGTGTTTCTGAGCTTGCGTCCTGCCTTGGTAAACTATTTGGTCTCTGTATTTCTACTTCGACCTTCTCTTCTTTCTGGAAACGTGCGCCCATTCAACCTGTGATGCAGGGGTCAACCCCTCTCAACCTTCTAACTATGGTCCTATTCTTTAACCACTATTATTTGCAAATTTTTTTAATCAATCTTTAACGAAGATTTGGAAAAGAGCTCAATTCTTTCAGTCTCATCTCTGATCGCCAGTATGACTTTCGTTCATAACTTTTGTACTGGTAATCTTCTTATCCTACTCTCTGACTCTTGGTCCTCCATTCTTCTGCATTTCGGTGAATCTTTCAAATTGTGGAAGAGAAAACATGGTCATTTTCAATACCTCAAAAATTCAGTTCCTCTATTTATTAAAAAGTAAAAAAAAAAAAAACTCTTTCTTGAATATTCTCTGAGGTTTATTTTTCTCATTATCTCTCCTGGAAGGATCACATCAATTCTCTTTTTAAACAAGCTTCTAAGACGATTAGTATCCTGAGGTCCCTTAAAAATTTCTTCACGCTATACCACTTGTTTGCTCTTTATTGGGGTGTTGCTCTCCCCTGCATGGAGTACGCTTCATACATCTAGGGTAGTTCCACTCAAAGCTCTTCTCGAAATGGTAAGAGTCTAGGGTTTTTCGTCTTACCAACTGCCTCCAGTCTCATTCTGGCCTGCTTATTGTGGTGTCACTGTATATACTGTTAAGACATATACAAAATTCTTAAAGAGACACTTTGTTTTAATTCCAGAGTACCATCATTACGTTAATTCCTCTTCTATAAAACTGAACATAGTTGGGTTTGGTACAGATTCTGTAAATGAATTTATTGACCAAGTATAGTCGACAGTGCACATGTTTGGAAAATAGTTTAATTATTTTGAGAAGAATAATGAAGGACTGTGTAGGCTGTAGACAACTCTCTCTCCCTTGTGAAATATCCGTCTTTGCTATCAGAAGAAAATATTCTTCATTAGATTTAACTATTTTAGAAATCCAACAAAACTGTTAGCAGAATTCAGCGTTTCCAAATTATTTATTAATTTTTATTTTGTTTTATTCATAATGTAAGTATTCTTTCGTTTAATTCGAAATTACCAAAAGAACAAACTATTAAATGAAACTCACACAGAGAGATTGCAAATGTAAAGAAGTAGTGGCTTTATGTTGTGAAAGGTTTTGTGGATATTTTAATCACATTTAAATTAACTAAAAGTATGTGTCAAAAGTAAGATCAAGGAATTATTGGTTGTGTTTTTTTTTGTTGTTGATATTTTAATGAACGTTCTATTGATTTAGTAAATATATGTATGATGTGCTTGATTGTTTCAGGCAAAAAATATTTGGGGTTCCCCTCACCATTCCCCACCCAAATACCATATTTTTTTGGGGAGAAATCTATTGGTTACCCATCGTAAATTAATGTTTTCTATTTTCTTATACATTGAAATATACATAATAGGTTATAATTAACAAGTTTATTGTAGGACTAATGTAAGAAAATTTTACATTATATTCTCTTCACATTCTATGCTTATTCTTTAAAAATCTATCCTACAGTTTGAAATATTTATTCCAAATTCTTTACAAGAGCAAATAGCTTTGTTGGTTTCACAAATTCAGTAGAAATATTAACAGGAATTTCTAATTTAACTTTGATAAAAAAAATATATTAATAATTCTATGCTTACTAAGTTTTCTTATTTGTATTTGTTTGAAACTATATTTAATTTTTTGTAATTATATATATATATATATATATATATATATATATATATATATATATATATATATATATATATATATATATATATATATATATATATATATATATATATATATATATATATATATATATATATATATTATTTTTCTAATTTTTATCGATACCGATACCAATAATTTTTTACCACCCGATACCGAGTACCGATACGATATCTCTAGAATTTACTAATACCAAATTTTTTTTTACTGAACTTATAAAGGTTGAAACAAGATTGAAAATATTCAGTGACCATAAAATTTAGGTTTTCTGCTATCCTTAATATCTAGTTGTTTTGAAGTTACATTGTTAAACAAAACTATTGATAGGTGATATAGGGTTGCCGCCGCTAAGACTTTGCAGCCCACTTTTCCTGGAGCACAGTCTATTTTCTTCATTAATTTCTGCCACTTTCACGGTCTTCAATCCAGTTCCCACTTTGTTGAACACCACCACTTTTCTTCTAGAGCTCACTTCTTTTTCTTGATCAAAACTTAGCTTAAGCGTCCTGAAACCGAACCTTTTCTGTTTCCTCTTATTGTTTATATCCGCAATTTTCAGCCAAAGGAAATTGTTATGCATACTGTATGTGCGCAACGATTTTGTTTGCTCTCGTGTCTCTAATTTGATGTAATTCTAAATTTTCCACCTTGTGGTTTAAACACTCTTGCCATTCATTTGTTCTGTTTATTTATCCCCTAATTCTACTGATTATCTAAACTCCAAAATAGAGTACATTTAGAAATCATCATATTAGGTGATCAATGTTCACTACCGCCAGTGACTTTCTTTTAGTTCTCATGATACAGCCTGTGAACGTGCCTTCCATTTCGCTATCCAAAACCACATTGAGTAGTTGGTGCAGCTCCCTACACGTATCTCTGATCACCATGAAAATGAACTCAATATTCTAGACCATTTTTAAAACTTCTAATGCTTCTCTCCTTATAGTGTAAAACTATATTCCTCCGGGTTCTTTCGATCACATTATCTCCGTATCCTTCTATCTTTTCAAGTCTCCCGCATAAAAGACTCCCCCGCCTATAGCGAGGAAGCGTTTGTGAAATTTCGGTGCCGCAAGTTGATCGGACTTGCTTTCGTACTTCTTTGATTTCCATTGGAATGATTATCGTTTCCGTAGAAAGAGTTTCTCGGGGCGTGCAGAGCGCATTACCGAGGTGATTCTCTGTGGCATGGAGACGTTCATTTTATGATCTTTCCCTTCTTTCTACCTTACAAATCTTGGTTTAACTCTGATAGGAATGCTGACTTCAGGAATTATCGTCGTCTTCAAACTTCAGAAATCCATGCAATTAATATTCCATCCCAGAGTCGTGCAAAATCTGTTCTTCGTAACAACAAAAACTCATTTCTCATTACAAACACAATATATATATATATATATATATAATATATATATATATATATATATATATATATATATATATATATATATATATATATATATATATATATATATATATATATATATATATATATATATAGGCATTTTTCAAAAAATCTCCTCAAACTTTCCTTCTTCCTCTTTTCCTCCTCTAGTATCATCTTTCGGCATAACTGCCGTTTTACCTTCTTCTAAAGCTGAAATCTTCGCTGAAACTTTTACCTCTAATTCAACTTTAGACTATTTCGGAGCTCTATCTTCTTCTTCAACCCCCCAACACTAATCCATGCCTAAAATTGTAATTTCTTCAAAAGACGTCAGTTTTGCACTCTCTTGGCATAACACTAACATAAAGAAGGCGTACGAGCCTGACGGTATTCCTCCTGTGGTTCTCAAAACTTGTGCTTTTTAGTTTGCACTCTGCCTTGGTAAACTATTTCGTCTGTCTTTTTAATTCAACTTTTCTTCTCGCTGGAAGCGTGCTCTCATTCACCCTGTGCCGAAAAAGTGGGACCTCTTTCAAACCTCCAACAACCTTCCCATTTCTTCAACCTCCATTCTTTCTAAAGTTTCTTGTTAAGATTTTGAAACATTTCAAATCTTCTAATCTTATTTCTGATCGCCAGTATGGCTTTCGAAAAAACGTTCTACTGTTGATCTTTCCCTTCTCTCTGACTCTTGGTCTCCGCTCTTCGTCTTTCTGTCGTTTTCAATGCCTCAAAAACTCAGCTCCTCCATCTTCCTTCTCGACACAACCTTCCATACAAGTATGGCATCTTCGAAAACACACAACTCAAGCCTTCGTCCGTTCTTAATATTCTCGGAGTCACTTTTTCTCGTTTTTTTTTTTTTTTTTTTTTTTTTTTTTTTTTTTTTTTTTTTTTTTTTTTTTTTTTTTTTTTTTTTATAGAAGGAACACATTACTTCTATTTCTAAACAAGCTTCTAAGAGGTTGGATGTTCTGAGGCACCTTCTTAATTTTTTCACACCGCCCCTGTTTCGTGCTCTATATAGTGGGTGTTGTTGTATGGAGTATGCCTCACACATCTGGAATGGTTTTCCTTGAAAAGGTGGAGTCTTGGACTTTTCGTCTTCTCAACTCTTCCATTCTCACTAAATCTCTCCAGTCTTTTCTGCCTCTAAAATTGTTGCGTCATTCCCTCTATGCTACTATCTCTATTACAATGGACACTGTTCTTCTGAACTCTATCGTCGCATACCTTCTCCATTGAGAAAGGCTCGACCTACACTCCTTTCTACACAATCTCATCCTTCTCTGTCCAACTCTCTGACACCAGACTTAACAGCTGTACTCAATTTTACATATACTCAACTGGTAAAATCTGAAACACACTCCCGTTTTCTGTTTTCCCAACTTCCTTTGACTTGCATACTTTCAAACGCTGTGTATCTTGACATGTCGTCCTTTAACTTGTCCATGTTTCCGGTATTTCCCCAACTCTGATGGAAATTGGTTAGGATCTGTCCTTTGAGGCACTCTTCCTTTGCCAAACACATTAAGCATTCTAACTAACCAATCAACCACCTTTCCCGTTCCTTTTCTTATCATCTCCTCATATACACCATTCCTACCTGACGGCTTTTCCTTTTTCACCTTTACAACCGCTACTTCCACCTCCTCCCTACTAATTCTCCCCTCCTCTTCCCCAGGCACTACCTATCCATTATTCCTTACTGCTCTCTCTTCTAAAGTCACTCTTCCTCATTCAACAATTCACAAAAGTACCTTCATCTCATCCTATCTCTTTCTCACCTTGTATAAACTCACCTTCCTCCCTCTTCTCTCCCCACCCTGTTTACCTCCTTTTGAAACATTTTACTTCTCTCCTTAAAATTTTCTGTTAATTTTCTGCCACACTCATCTTCCACTCTCCTTTTTGCCCTCTTCACCTCTCTATACTTCTCCCAATCCCTACCCTCCTTCGTCTCCAAATACTTGTTAAATGCTTCCTCTTTCCTTTTCACAAAATTATCCAACTCTTCATTCCATCACTCTCTCTCCTTTTGTCTTTCGCTTCCTATTTTCTTCACCCACACACCCTTCTGGAAACCTCCACCAAGGAAGCCTTCAATATACTCCATTCATCTTCCACCCCTCCATATATATATATATATATATATATATATATATATATATATATATTATATATATATATATATATATATATATATATATATATATATATATATATATATATATATATACTGGCGACAGGCCTAGCAAGCCGGCTACGTAAAAAGACACAGCACTCGAGACACCAATGCTACAAGACAGAATCAAGAGATTTTGGAAGAGTAGCACCCGACAGGCGCCAGCCTACCGGTTTGGACAGTGATGAGATGATATATATATATTTTTTTAGATAAAACTGTGCTTCGTATATATATATATATATATATATATATATATATATATATATATATATATATATATATATATATATATATATATATATATATATATATATATATATATATATATATTATATATATATATATATATATAGACAGTAAAACACCCCACAGGAATAAAAACAAAAATTAAAATTAGAGCAAGGCTTTCGAAGGGATAGCCACCCTTCCTCTTTCAGGCTCTAGTTTATTAATAAACTAGAGCCTGAAAGAGGAAGGGTGGCTATCCCTTCGAAAGCCTTGCTCCAATTTTATTTTTTTTTTTTATTTCTGTGGGTGTTTTACTGTCTAAAATTTTACAATTATATATATATATATATATATATATATATATATATATATATATATATATATATATATATATATATATATATATATATATATATATATATATATATATATATATATATATATATATATATATATATGACTTTTTTTCAGGAGTCTCCCAATTTATATATTCTTGCTCCTCCAGAAATTATCCGTCTTGTAAAAGATGCTCAGCATCACTTTGATTTAGATTTAGAAAATACCACTTTTATCAATAATATTGGATTGGCAAAAGACAATTATATCAAATCATCCGTTTATAAAGCCTTTAAATCCTTACATTTGGAAGACTTATCTGTGGCATACGTTTTTCATGTAAAAAATTCTTTTGGTATAGCTTTAACTCATGAAGACGGTTGGAAAATTGTTTACTCTGGGGACACCATGCCTAGCACCAGTCTCGTTACAATTGGTAATTAATAAATTGTATACTTGTATATATATATATATATATATATATATATATATATATATATATATATATATATATATATATATATATATATATATAATATATATATATATATATATATATATATATATATATATATATATATATATATATATATATATTGCTTAAGCTCTTTCATTTAAAATATTGAAATATTCTCTGAAATAGTAATGACTCTCTTGTTTGACTCACTGTTATTAAATAAAGTAAGATGACATTTTATTTATTTCTAAGGAAGAAATTGTGATCTACTTATTCATGAAGCGACAGTTGAAGATGGGTTGGAGGAGAGGGCTGCTCTTAAACGTCACAGCACTCTCTCACAAGCTATCAAAGTTGGAAAGGATATGAATGCAAAGTTTACCATTTTAACACATTTTTCTCAGAAATATCGTAACATTCCATTTTTTGAAATGAATATAGTAAAGGAGAATGTTGGAATAGCCTTTGATTGTATGAATGGTAAGCTGTCCAAGGTTTATTTGTTCGTTATATATATATATATATATATATATATATATATATATATATATATATATATATATATATATATATATATATATATATATATATATATATATATATATATATATATAGGCTTAGGTGGAGATTGTTTCTGAGTTTCGATATTTTTTATATCGATATTTTTTTATGTCGATATTTCATTTTAATCGATATTTTCCTGCCTATAATTAGCCCTAGGCTACTATGTCGTGCAAACGTTCTTGTGTACATTAGGTCTCTTTTACGGCAAATTCTTGTGTAGGTTAGGCCTCTTTTTACGGCAATTTCGGTAGTTCAGGTTATGATAAGTCGAATTAAGTTCTGCTAGAAAAGTAAGTAATAATAATTGTGTCTATGTCTAGTAATAGTAACCTCTGGCAACTCTCTTGTTTACGATAGGCTTCTCCGATATTTTCGATTTTCGATATTTTTTAACAATCGAAACTCAGAAACAATCTACCTTTACCATATATATATATATATATATATATATATATATAATATATATATATATATATATATATATATATATATAATATATATATATATATATATATATATATATATATATATATATAAGATTTAAAATCATAAAGTGAGAAAAATCTATCAGGAACATTAAAATGGAATAAAAGTTTGAATAAATGTCTAAGTGATAGTATATCGACATTAAAATTTTTATTAACCAACCAAATAAGTAGGAGAGTCGATCAATATAAAGAAAAAATTAGTTTCTTATTTTTTAGTTCAAAATAGTAGATTCATTGATTTAAAAAAAATAAAAACAATAAAAAAACAGCCTGTGTTAAACAGATGTTTGAAATAGTAACTTTAGTTAAAGGTCTTAAAGTACCCAATACTTGTAAATAATTTAAAGACTGCAAATTTTAATTCTCTTGTTATATATATAATATTTGTAAAGCCGGTAATTGTTCAAGTTATTGTGAATCATACTTTATTCTTGTAAATATATACTTTAATATATATGTTGCCGCCTATCGTTAGTAGGATTCTGATCTTTCCTACTGTTCAGTCCATTGGTACCATAGATTCTGAGGAGAGAGTTTCTTACTTGGCAAGTATATTAAAATAATTGGCTTTAACTAATAAAGTAAGAATAATCTTTCCCATTTTCTAATTATTAATATTAAATATTTATTAATAGTTTTATAGGGGAGTATTCCCTAACTAAACATTCCCAAAAACACTTAGGACATCATCTTTGCAATTGCCCAAAAATATTGCAGAGATTTTCTATACAGAGTTCCTCTTCTTGTCTTTGTGGAAAGGTGTCATACTCTTTTCCTCTCGTTTTTGAAAAACCGAAATTAATTGTGATAGTGTTTTCTTCTTTAGACTTTGTTGACATTAATAACACGTTCATCATTCATTGTGTTTTACCTGTGTCAATCGTTGTTTTATCTAATTCTCTATATCCCTTGTGGTTGTTCATTTTTGGGTGATGACGTCACTGATCCTAGAATTGCAATCGTGGGGGTAAATATTTGGCTACGTATTTATTTGGTAAATACTTAAGTATTTCATTCACCTTTTCGTTGTTTAAAATCTCTCAGTTCGTTCTTGTGACTTCTGAATAAGGTAGGCTTGATATTATTCATTTGTATTTCTGTAGCATCCAAATACACACAAACGAACACCCACTATAGTTTTATATCATAAATCAGTCTTTTTAAAGTAACGAAACCTGAGCGTTAGGGTTTGTTCGAAATTTTAATATACAAGATTTTATTCAAAATTACTTACTTTAAATATTTTATATTTTATTAAAAATTAATTTTCAAAATTATTCAAAATTTTCAAAATTATTCAAAATTGCTTATTCAATATTTTATTCAAGATTATTTGGGCGATTTATTCAAAATTTTTGGTTTTAAGTAGTATAGTTTCTACTAAGCGTCAAAGTGCTTTACCTTTCGTTATGAAAATAGTTTTAATTTCAGTTAAAATTTGCAGTCTTGTTTTTATGTGGTAAAATTCGTTACCCGGAAAAAAAATAAAGGCTGTTATTATTTAGTGCCTGCGTACAATAAACTACATAATTATGGGTACGTTTGTGTGTGTGTGTGTGTGTTTATTGTTTGAAAATCGTATATGTGTGTAAATAAAATTAGAATAAAAAAATGTGTGCAGCCTAATTGGTCCGCCTTTTTTTAAGGCTTAAGATTAGTACACTGCACACTTAACTACCCTGTAATTCCAATGTCTTTAAATAAATAGGGTACGCAAAAGAGGTTACGTTAAGAGAAAGGTTGTAATTGTTATTAATAATTTAAAAGCGATAAAAGGTTCTGGCAATTTAACTGCTGGTATATTTAAAGCGCAGTATGACATATCAGAGTTAGTTAAATTAAATTAAGGTTATTGATAACGAAATTTTTGATAATTTTGATAAACATAAATTGGAAGAACCAAATGAAAAAAGGAAAAAAATCACAAGTTGATTATCATTTCGATCTTAATGTAGAGTTAGACGATTTTAGTTAGTTTCACAAAGCAAAAAAAATGCCACTATAAATAATAAGTAATTTGTCTCAAAATGAACCTAAATTGCTAGCTCTCGAATGTGTTTTTTTGTGGTGACTAAAAAGATAAATTAGAGTTCTATTTGTTCAATGCACAGTTTAATTTAATTGATTTTGAAGGTTTTTCAAATAAAGTAAAATTATTTTATTTGCTATCAAACTTAAAAGGGTATGCAAAGTAAATAATATCCCATCTTTCTATTATCATTATTAATAGAAAAATGGGATATTAATCCCTCCGGTGGCTTTAAAGAGAAGATTAAATTGGATACATGAGGAAAAACAGATGGCAGAGAGTTTCGTGGAAAGAAGGAAGCGCCACAACGAGCAAGCCTGGAGTTTGCAATACTCTCACAATATACATGTGTACTCCTTGTACTGCGAACGTGACGCAATTTAGTTGAGTGCGAAAAGTTAACTCCCTAGTACTTGCCATTGTAGTACCTATAGAAAGTAGATACTGCGCCAACGTTAAAAAAAAGGTCAAGGGAGTTGAAAAGTAAGAGACAATTTAATGTTTTTGCCTTAAATTCTACCCAATCTAAATGAAGGGTGGAACCGAATTATACACGCATGCACACACACGTGAGAACTACCCCATACAAGGCTGAAAAGAGCCTTATATAATTGACGTAATTGTTCAGAAGTAAAAAATTTCCATAACTTGAAGAGAACTTCGTTTCCTTGATGCCACCTTAGTAACCGTTGTGATATGAATTTTTGAATATAATTTGATGTTTATATTTAGTTCAAGAATAAGAATGTTCACAGATGAGACAACAGAGCCGTCGAAGGAGTTTGAAAAGTTAAGAGGTGTTTTAGAGAGAGAAATATTAAGTTTATTTTTTAAAGAGTTGAATTTCACAAGGTTGCGTTAACCCACCGGGAAATCACACCCTAATCAGAAAGAATAGAATTGGAAAGTTGAAGACGAGAAGCAAATTTGAAATGAGTAGAAGAATAGTAAAGTGAAGTCATCGGCATAAGAATGAACAGAGTTAGAAATGTAGCCAAGGAGGTTGTTGATGAAAAGTAAGAATAGAACAGGGGATAGAACAGAACCCTGATGGGAACACCATAGTTAATAAGGAAAGAAGTTAGCTTCATTATCATGCTTCGATTTGGAGAGTTTTGTGAGGGAATTGGATTTGAGTGAGTTATGAGTAGGGATGGGACAGATATCCAATTATGATCCGGTTATCAGGCCTTTTTTCAGTATTCAGCTATCCATCCAGATATCCTGTAAAAATAAAATTCGTTATAAGAAAGTTTTCAGATTATTAAAGTATCTAATATCCTTTGTGTGTTTCTCATTTACTTTGTTTTTTCAACTCTATTCTATTTGACAGCACTGAAATATCTTCGGCTATGACTATTCATATTGAATAATTGCAGACATGCATTCAATAATTTATTAATTTACATTACAAACATGGAACGAATTTTTTTCATGGATATATATATATATATATATATATATATATATATATATATATATATATATATATATATATATATATATATATATATATATATATATATATATATATATATATATATATATATATATATATATATATATATATCCCCTCTGGTGGGTAAAGACCAGAGATATACTAATTTCCACCAAAGTTGGGGAATATCTTAAACATAGTCAATTAAAAGCCGACATGTACCGATATACTGTGTTTGAAGGTGTGCAAGTCAAAGGAAGTTAAGAAAATAATCAATGGGGGTGTTTTCCAGGCGTTACCTGCAGAGTACATGTAAGATTGAGCATTGCGGTTGAGTCTAATATCAGAGAGTTGGACATAGAATGAATAAGACTGTGTAGAAAGGCGTTTTGCTCGAGCCTATCTCAGCTTTGGAGGTATGCGACGGGAGAGTTAAGAAGAAGTTTATTAGATGAAAAGACTTAATTAGACTACACCTTTTCCAGGAGAACTGAGTTGAACTACCCCAGATATGAGTCGAACTTCATACGGAATCGAACAACTATATAAAGAGCAAGCAACTGGGGTGAAGGGAAAAAATTCCGAAGTAGTCTCAGAACACTCAACCTTTTAGAAGCTTGTTTAGAAAGAGAATTAATGTGATCTTCCAAGAAAGTTCACGAAAAAAGCTGCAAGGAGAATTTTACCCGAAGACTCCCACTTCCATCCATTTAAAATGATGGTTGTGCCGGAACGCAATACGACAGAATTGTCACGCTGCAGGAGTTATGAGGGAATATTCTACAACATGTTTAGAAAGATGCACTATTACCCTTGTGCAATAACGAAAGTCATTTGCACTCGAGTGGCTGTGTAAGCATGCAAACAAAAGTTTCGCTACTGGTCTGAATACATTTCTCGTATGCTGCACGAAAGACTGTTGCACTCCGAGCGAGTGACTGTGGTGCATTGTTGCTGATTTTTTCATCATGGCCTCATGGGTCAATATTTCTTCTGTGTGTGGTGTTTCTGTTAACGTAACCTCTCCACTACATCCACATTTTTTTTATCTCACCTCTGGTGAGCAAAGGCCAGTGGCTTATCAAAATTTCCACCAGAGTTAGGGGGAAAGACGGAAACCTGGTCAAATTAAAAGCGACGTGACCTGATACACAATGTTTGAAAGTGTGCAAGTCATAAGAAGTTGGAAAAATAGTAGAAGGGAGTGTGTTCCAGACTTTACCAGTAGAGTACATCTAAGATTGAGCATAGCGTTTAAGTCTGGGGTCGGAGAGTTGGACAGAAAGGATGAGACTGTGTAGAAAGTCGAGTCGCACGAGCCATCTCAGTGGAGGAGGTATGCGACGAGAGAGTTCAGAAGAGCAATGTCCATTGTAATAGCGATAATATAGAGAGAGTGACGCAACAATTCGACAGGCAGAAAGAGACTGGAGAGAATTAGTGAGAGCAGGATAGTTGATAAGACGAAAAGCCCTAGACTCCACCTTCTCAAGGATAGCTGTATGAGTGGAACCACCCCAGATATGTGATGCATACTCCATACAGGGGCGAACAACACCCTATACAGAGAAAGCAACTGGGGTGGAGTCAAGAAATACTGAAAGCGCCTCAGAACACCTAACCTCTTAGAAGCTGGTTTAGGAAGAAAGGTAATGTGATCTTTCCAAGAAAGATCACGAGAAAAAGAAACCCAAGAATATTAAGGAGAGATGAAGGTCTGAGTTGAGTGTTTTCGAAGAAGATATCATAGTTGTGTGGAAGATTGTGTCGAGTAGAGAGATGAAGGAATTGAGGTTTGGTGGCATTGAAAACAACCATGTTCTCTCTGCCCCAATTTGAAATACGAGATAGATCAGAGATCAGCTGCTCCAAGGCTACCTTCCTTGCGTCTATTAACTGTTGTTGGGATGGGCGTCTTTCAAATTGAAAAGAGTAATGATGGGTGGATCATCAGCATAGGAGTGGATAGGAGATAAAGTAACAGAGAGGTCATTAATGAAAAGCAGAAAAAGTGTTGGGGATAGGACAGATCCTTGAGGAATACCACCATTAATATATTTAAAGGAAGAACAATGGCCGTCTACAACAGCTGCTATAGAACGACCGGAAAGGAAATCAGAGAGAATAATAGATTCCGAAAGAGGGAGTTTATAAATCAAAGCTTTGTGCCAGACTCTATCGAAAGCTTTCGATATGTCTAGCGCAACAACAAAAGATTCACCGAAATGCCGAATGGCGGAGGACCAAGAATCAGAGAGAAGGGAAAGGAGATCACCAGTAGAGCGTTTCTTACGAAAGCCATACTGGCGATCAGAGATAAGATTAGAAGAATTGAGATGTTCTCAAATCTTCCTGTTAAGGATAGATTCGAAAACTTTAGAAAGAACGGAGGTCAAAGAAATTGGACGGTAGCTAGAGGGTTGAGATGGGTCCCCTTTCTTCGGCAAAGGCTGAATGAGCGCATGTTTCCAGCTAGAAGGGAAATTTGAAGTAGAAAGACATAGACGAAATAGTTTACCAAGGAAGGGTGCAAGCTCGGAAGCACAAGTTTTGAAAACCACAGGAGGGATACCATCAGGACCGTACGCCTTCTTAGTTTTAAGCTCAGTGTGAAAAGAAATGACTTCTTTAGAAGAAATTACAATTTTAGCATAAATGAGAACAGACATCGTCGCGCACATATGCGTAACATACGCCTTTAGCCGAAAATTGAGGATAGAGACAGTAGTGGAAAACAGAGTAGGGCTTGCTGTCAAAGCACTCGAACACCTTAGTTTCGGTTAAGAATAAGAGATAAGGCATAGAAGAAGAGAGGTGGTGTTCGACAAAGTGGAAATTAGTAAAGAGATCGCGAATGTTGCAGAAGTTAATGAAAAAGTAAGATCGTGCACCAGGGCAAGTCGGCTTCAAGGTCTTGGTGGCACCAACCCCATCACCGGAGGCCACCAACTCCCAAGTAGTGATGGTTGATGGAGTGGATGAGGGGCATTCTTTGGATGTCGTCCCTCGAAGCATCTCCGAGGCAGTTATATGTTTCTCCATTTCGTAGTTATTTTAAGGATAAGTGCTTGTAAATTTGTGGGAATGTGAGAAGGGAGTCGCGTGAAGGAAAAGTGTGATCATAGACACTCCAGAGACGAAGGTACACTAGAGTCCCTCTGAGAAGGTGAAAAGCGAAAAGGAACGAACCAAAGGGAAACGGAATGGTCTAGCCCACCCTATCACCCCTCGGTTAAGCCTAATGGGAGGTATGTTTATCGCTTCGGACGGCGCTACGTCCTCCCCCTATATATATATATATATATATATATATATATATATATATATATATATATATATATATATATATATATATATATATATATATATATATATATATATATATATATATATATATATATATATATATATATATATATATACTCGTATATATATTAATGTTGAAAGTTATATAGAAAATTTTGTTTTTGCATTTCTTTGTAGTTAAAGGAAAATTCATTAAAAAAATTCCGGTTCCCGCTCGAATTTTTTTTTTGTGGATTCTGGCTAATTCCGGTTCCGACCGCAACTGAAAATTTTCATTTATGGTACACCCCTATATATATATATATATATATATATATATATATATATATATATATATATATATATATATATATATATATATATATATATATATATATATATATATATATATATATATATATATATATAGGGCAATAAGGGACGGTGTAAAAACTTTCTGGGCCAATGGGCGTTGCAGAAGTTAAGAACGGCCATATATATATATATATATATATATATATATATATATATATATATATATATATATATATATATATATATATATATATATATATATATATATATATATATATATATATATATATATATATATATATATTTTATAGGTTACATTTGAAGATTTCCCGTACCTGCGACAGCTTTATCCATCGTTGAAACAATTGTTTATTGAAGATTACCATGATTTAACTACTAGACGTTTGCAAAGAACAACTTTCAAATAAATATAAAAAAAGTAAAATTTTCATATTTTACCCCATTTTCTGGTGACTTTTTTGCTTTTTCTTTCTCTTCTTCTCTAATTCTATAGTTTCCCAACCGCGTATTGGTTATACTCACCTAATACAGAGTTACCACCTGTCGAGAGTCTAGTTTTGCTAATCCCATGCTCCTATTGCTGCTCATCATATCTTCATTGGGTTTACTGCCTTAATGGTCAATAGGAATACGTTTTTCCTGATTTTCTAACCTTTCCGTACTTAGACTCAAACATTTTATCATAATCTTCATCATTTCGATGAGATTTTATTATGGCCTTTTACGTGATTGAAACCTTGCAAACAAGATTTAACATGCCTCAGGTAACGATTACTTACTTTCCTTTGGTTTAGATATCGTCCTTGGTGTTATATTTCCAACCCTGCATGCAGTTACGGCACCTTTACATGTATGCAATATAGAGGTCTAGACTATAGAAATGTTAAGGATAGCTTTCAGGAATTAGAGAATTGGGATTTACTGACAGAAATTTGATGAAAAAAGTAAGAAAATGAAATTCTTGCACTTTGTTATTAAACACTCTGACACTTTTGGAACACTGAAGGATAATAATGAAGTGAAAAAGGATTTTTTAGTAATTCTCGCCATATGTAAATTTAAATAACATAGTGACATTGATTAGTTTTAAATACTTAATGGTACTAATAGGCCTAGTTTGAGTCATTTCAGATATGACTAGGCAATAGAATGTAATGAAAGATTAATTTGAAGATATAGAAACCTCAATCAAATAAGCTGACAGATGTATTAATAGTTGGTAGCTTCCAAAAAATTGGAGAGGTAGAAACTGGTGATATTTCTAGTGTTAGGTGTGGTGAAATATCAGATACTCCTGGGAATGCAATGGTTACTCTTTATTCTGTTACAAATTATATATATATATATATATATATATATATATAATATATATATATAATATATATATATATATATATATATATATATATATATATATATATATATATATATATATATATATATATATATATATATATATATTAGTGATGGCATCCGCATCCGCGGAGCATCCTCATCAAAATTAGCATCCGCATTTTCGAAAATTCAACATCCGCATCCACACTTTCGAAAATTCAACATCCGCATCCGCACTTCTCCAAAATTCGACATCCGCATCCGCAAATTACAAAATTTGACATCCGATCCATCACTATATATATATATATATATATATATATATATATATATATATATATATATATATTATATATATATATATATATATATATATATATATATATATATATATATATATATATATATATATATATATATATATATATATATATATATATTCTAAAGACGTCTTTTCTGCTCCCTCAAAACTTAACACTAGGAAGGCGTACGGTCCTGATGGTATTCTTCCTGTGGTTCTCAAAACTTATGCTTTAGAGCTTGCACCCTTCCTTGGTAAACTATTTCGTCTATGTTTTTCTACTTCAACCTTCCCTTCTTACTGGAAACGTGCGCTCATTCAACCTGTTCCGAAAAATGGAGACCCCTCTCAACCCTCTAACTATCCTCTCAAATTTCTTTAACCTCCGTTTTTTCCAAAGATTTTGAATCTATCCTTAACAGGAATATTTGGAAACATCTCAATTCACCAGTATGGCTTTTGTAAGAAACGCTCTACTGGTAATTTTCTTTCCCTTCTTTCTGACTCTTGTTTCTCCGCTCTTCGTCATTTCGGTGAATTTATTGCTATCGCTCTGAACTTATCGAAAGCTTTCGGTAGAGTCTGTGGCAAAGCTTTGATTTCCAAACTTTCTAATCCCCATCCATTTTTTTTGCTTTTCATTAATAACCTTCTCTCTCTTACTTCATTTCCTATCCACTCCTATGCCGATGATTCCACCTTTTATTAATCTTTTTAATTTGAAAGGTAGCTCTCCTAACTGCAGTTAATAGAAGCAAGGGAGGTAGCCTTGTGGCAACTGACCCCTGATCTATCGCGCATTTCAAATTGGGGCAGAGAAAATATTTTTGTTTTTAATGCCACCAAAACTCAATCCCTCCATCTCTCTGTTTGACACAATCTTCCACACAACAATACATCTTCAAAATCACACAACTCAAACATTCATCTGTCCTTAATATTCTTGGTGTTTCTTTTACTGTGATCTTTCTTGGAAAGATTACATTACTTCTCTTCCTAAACAAGTTTTTAAGAGGTTAAGTGTTTTGAGTAGCCTTCAGAATTTCTTCACACCACATCAGATGCTTGTTCTTTATATGAGTGTTGCTTACCCATGCATGGGAAACACATCACACATCTGTGGTGGTTCCACACATAGAGCTCCTCTCGAAAAGGTGGAGTCTAGGGCTTTTCATATTATAAAGACTGAAGGCGGAAATACGGTATGAAACGTTCACATTGTATTAAAAAAGGATGTGGAAACGCTTTGCATTAACCTTTCTAATAAGGTTCTTCAGAAAAGAAGCTAACTCAACTTATATATATATATATATATATATATATATATATATATATATATATATATATATATATATATATATATATATATATATATATATATATATATATATATATATATATATATATATATATATATATATATATATATATATATATATATATATATATATATATATATATATATATATATATATATATATATATATATAAGTCAAAGGAAGTTGGATAAATAGATGAAGGGAGTGTGTTCCAGACTTTACCAGTAGAGTATATGTAAGATTGAGCATAGCGGTTAAGTCTGGGGTCTGAGAGTTGGACAGAGAAAGGATGAGACTGTGTAGAAAGGCGTGTCGCACGAGCTCTTCTCAATGGAGGAGGTATGCGACGAGAGAGTTCAGAAGAGCAGTGTCTGTTGTATTAGTGATAGTAAAGAGAGAGTGACGCAACAATTCGACGGGCAGAAAGAGATTGGAGAGAGTTAGTAAGAGCAGGAGAGTTGATGAGACGAAATGCCCTAGACTCCACCTTCTCTAGGAGAGCTATGTGTGTGGAACCACCCCAGATGTGCGAAGCGTACTCCTATACAGGGGCGAACAACATACCTATACAGAGCAAGCAACTGGGATGGCGTGAAGTAATTCTAAAGGCGCCTCAGAACACCCAACCTCTTAGAAGCTTGTTTAGAAAGAGAAGTAATGTGATCTTTCCAAGAAAGATCACTAGAAAAAGAAACACCAAGAATATTAAGGACAGATGAAGGCTTGAGTTGTGTATTTTCGAAGATATCATAGTTTTGTGGAAGATTAATATATATATATATATATTATATATATATATATATATATATATATATATATATATATAATATATATATATATAATATATATATATATATATATATATATATATATATATATATATATATATATATATATATATATATATATATATATATAGTGGCGGCTCGTCATTATGGGCTCCAGGGCTGCAGCCCCTCCAAATTAAAAATACCAGGCGTAGGATGTTGATATAAATATGAAATTTTTGTCAGAGAAAAGTGATTTAAATTCATTTTTTTAACAACTTAATACATAAAAAGTATAAATCATTAAAGAAAATAAGAAGTAAATGCATTTTGCAACTGCAAATTTTTGGGTACGATATTATTTTTCAAGCATTGCCATTATATAAAATATGGGCTGTAAAATTTCAGTCCTAATTTAGGCCAACTTATCACTTCTTAAATAATAAGACAGATATGGCAACTTACGAAAAAAACAATGCAAAATTGCAATAGCAGTTTTTATCAAGTATCTAGTTTGTCTTTCTCTCCTTTTAAGTACAGATCAAAATGAATATAAACAGACTAAGACAGTTGTTTAAAGTCTCATGTCGAGGGGGTTGTTTTTTTAATTGTAGAAGAAAAATTACAAGATTTATGCTTTTTTTTTAATTCGATATATATATATATATATATATATATATATATATATATATATATATATATATATATATATATATATATATATATATATATATATATATATATATATATATATATATATATATATATATATTATATATATATATATATATATATATATAATATATATAAAACATTATGCCAGACTGCACTTCTACATACTTAAATATTACAAAAACTACTAAACGTACATTAAACAGGATAACATTTTTGTAGTCCTTCCAGAATTTTAACTAAGGAAAATTGGGAATAGAAAAAAATCTTATAATAATTTTAATACGTACGTAATAATTGTTTTTTTTATGTTGAAAGACGTACGTTTGGCACCGTCTGTTTTTCTGAGATAATTTTTTCCAATTTTGAAGGAAGATAAATTTAGCGATTGAGTAAGAATAGTGTAAAAAAATGTGAAATTTATATAATTTGGTGTAATATGACAGTATGCTTTTAAAACATTATTTATATGAAAGCAATTACAACTCCGATGACGACGTCTAGAGCAGAGAGATTTTTTTCGACTTTGAAGAGAATAAAAACTTTTAAATGTAGTACCATGTGCAACGAGAGATTGAATGTATTAACGATGCTTTCAATAGAGAGCGAAATGGTCTGTAAAATACCAGATTTCAATGAAAAAATAATTGAAAACTTTTCGACATTTAAAATTCGAAGAACTAATCTTATTTTTAAATAAGAATATAAGCAAGTTTTCAAGAATAAATAAGGTACGTTTGAAATTTTATATATATATATATATATATATATATATATATATATATATATATATATATATATATATATATATTATATATTATATATATATATATATATATATATATATATATATATATATATAGTAACTATATATATAAACCACTAAATAAAACAATAAAACTAATAAAAAGTTAAAATTAAGGGGAATTAACTAAGTGTTAAAACCGGCAAAAGCAGAAATAGAAATAAAAATTTAAAACACACAATATTTCGAGGAACTATGTCCTCCTCATCTGGTGCACCAGATGAGGAGGACATAGTTCCTTGAAATATTGTGTGTTTTAAATTTTTATTTCTATTTCTGCTTTTGCCGGTTTTAACACTTAGTTAATTCCCCTTAATTTTAACTTTTTATTAGTTTTATTGTTTTATTTAGTGGTTTTATAGTTACTATTAATAATAGAGCACGAGTGAATTAGTTCTCTTTAAAAGTCGTTTTAATATATATATATATATATATATATATATATATATATATATATATTATATATATATATATATATATATATATATATATATATATATATATATATATGTTATGTGTGTGTGTGTGTGTGCTACGTCCTTTTAGGACAACTGGCAACATTCAAATATCTTGAATATTTGAAAATAATCTCTGTTGCCAAAAAGTAAAAGAAAAACAAACTTGCAACTTGACAAAAACTGCTATTGCAATTTGTCATATTTTTTTTTCGTAAGTTGCCACATCTGTCCTATTATTTAAGAACAAAAAACTTTGGTCTAATTTAGGACTGAGAATTTACAGCCCATATTTTATATAATTGCAATGCGTTTAAATATATATATATATATATATATATATATATATATATATATATATATATATATATATATATATTATATATATATATATATATATATATATATATATATAATATATATATATATATATAGGTAATAGGTAAGGTCAAATGAAGCAGCCATCTCTGAAAATGTAAAAAATACCCTAACAGTTTTCAATACATTTCAAAAAAAATTAAATTTACCTTAAAACTTTTTTTTAATATATATAAATTTTATATATAAAGTGAAGTTTAAAAAGTATAAAATAAGATGTGTTTTTATATTTAATTTTAGTTCTATTATATTATATATATATATATATATATATATATATATATATATATATATATATATATATATATATATATATATATATATTATATATATTATATATTTAGAGAGAGAGAGAGAGAGAGAGAGAGAGAGAGGGAGAGAGAGAGAGAGAGAGAGAGTTGAAAGATTAGAGTGAAAAGATTAGGTTAGGTTAGGTTAGGTTAGGTTAGGTTAGGTTACGTTAGGTAGGTTAGGTTAGTTAGGTTAGGTTAGTTTAGGTTAGGTTAAGTTAGGTTAGGTTAGGTTAGGTTAGGTTATGTTAGGTAGGTTAGGTTACGTTAGGTAGGTTAGGTTACGTTAAGTTAGGTTAGGCTAGGTTATGTTAGGTAGGTTAGGTTACGTTAGGTAGGTTAGGTTACGTTAAGTTAGGTAGGTTAGGTTAGGTTAGGTTAGGTTAGTTAGGTTAGGTTTTGTTAGGTTAGGTTAGGTTAGGTTAGGTTACGTTAAGTTAGGTAGGTTAGGTTACGTTAGGTTAGATTAGGTTAGGTTACTAGTAAAAGTATACATGTTGTAATTGAATAATAAGGAAATTTATTCATAACGATATTAAAGGATATCGCTAATTTTTTAATTTAGTTTTATATTATATATATATATATATATATATATATATATATATATATATATATATATATTATATATATATATATATATATATATATATATATATATATATACTAATTAAAAAAAAAATAATACAAAAAATTGAATTATTAGACTTCACTACTTTTACTTATTTTTACCCGAATCATTTTAAATTTACACTAAATTCTTACGTTTTTTTTCGACCGCTGAAAATGGCTGCTTCATTTAGACTTGAACCTATATATATATATATAATATATATATATATATATATATATATATATATATATATATATATATATATATATATATATATATATATATATATATATATATTATATATATATATATATATATATATATATATATATATATATATATATATATATATATATATATATATATATATATATATATATATATATATATATATATATATATATATATATATATATATATATATATATATATATATATATATATATATATATATATATATATATATATATAATATATATATATATATTATTATTATTATTATTATTATTATTATTATTATTATTATTATTATTATTATTATTATATATTATTATTATTATTATTATTATAATTGTTATAATTGTTATAATTGTTATAATTATCATTATATTTTTTAAATTTTTGTAACGCCAATGATCCAGCAACCTTGTCGTATCAGAAATTCGTAGGCTATGTTGTTAGTTTCAAATTTCTACGCGTATTTGTAGTCGAACTCATTTGCTGTCTAAACCACATTCACAGCTAGCAATATTTACTGATTCCTTATCTGTAATTAAAGCAATTGAAGCAGACTACGCAACACATTTTATAATACAAAAAATCCATAGTATATTACATCAATTAAAAAATAGAGACATAGTTATAATATGGATCCCGAGTCATGTAGGAATAATCTTACATGACAGGGTGGATGAAGCAGCTAAACTGTCTGCAATACAAGGGCTTCCTGTAGAGTTGGGATATTCTGAAGATGAATTTAAAAAATTGTGTTCAAGAATTTGTTATAGAGAGTGGCATGGACAAATGGAATTATTGTAGGTGTTTGCTACCGCAAATAAAGCCTCTGATTCAGGATTGGAGTTATACTTATAATAATATGACAAGAACGGATCAAGTAGTTCTGACTAGACTGAGATTGGGTGTTGCCCTTATTAATACTCAGCATTACTATGATGGAAGTCCACCTCCAAAATGCAGTTTTTGTAATGTAAATTTAACATTGGAACATATATTTATAATCTGTCCATTGTATAATAAGCATAGAAAATTATTAAAGGACATGAGTGGAAGACTTGCAATTCCATATGACATTCCCACAATTTTGTCCTCCTTGTTTCCTGGGGAAATCATTATTAATTTCTTAAAAGAAGCTAAATTATATGCCCTGATTTAAGGTGAAAATAAAATAGATATTTTCCTCCTATAAAAATAATTAAATTGAAATAATTTAACAGTGGTCTTTTGAAAGAACATAGAAGTTGTCTATTGACGGAATCTTTGAAGCTTGTCTTTTGACAGAATTTTGAAGCTTGTCTTTTGACAGAATTTTGAAGCCTGTCTTTTGACAGAATTTTGAAGCCTGTCTTTTGACAGAATTTTGAGGCCTGTCTTTTGACGGGATTTTGAAGCCTGTCTTTTGACAGAATCTGTCTTGACAAAATTTTGAAGTTTGTCTTTTGATAGAACAGATAAGGAATTATCTGTTAATAAAACCGTAAATAAATATTTGTAATGTTTCGGAGAAAGATATAACTAAATGAAATAAAGAAAATAAGATAGTGGGGAAAAATGGTATTGTTTGGAAGTGGTAATAGTGATGATAATTTAATAATTAAATGAAGCACCAGCATATGATCTTTGTAATTGCATTGCTGGAAAAATTTAAAAAAAAAAAAAAAAAAATCTAGTCGAACTCCCAACGCGTAGGTATATTAGCAATTGTGTATTTCCTCTTTTTCAATCTTTAGAAAGATTCTTTTTGAACATCCTCTTTTAATAAATCTTTGGAAGTGATGAGACTATTTCTGTGTGTTTGGTTTGGCAATTCTAATTAGATCTTAGTCTCAGTCAAAGAATTCTCTTTTAACCCACTAAAAAAAATTTACAATCTATCAGGGTATTGACCAAACCTTCTTATGTAGTTATATTTTCTTAATTCTTTCATAAATGGTAATTAGAATCACTTTACTGTGTCACTATTTACATCATTCTAATATTTTCATTATAATTATTTTTTGATGTTCATTAACTGTATGTTTCACTTGTGAGTAAGGTTTTAAAATAATCAACTCATTTAAAAATACTGTTTCTTTTTAATTACTTAACTATAATTAGTCATCTAATTTTTTAACTATTTTCTTAATATATATATATATTTTTTTTTATTTCAGCTGTTAATAAATTCTTTTAAAAAATTTTTTTTATTATAGTCCATTTAAAATGGTAGATATTCACATCAAGGAGTTATCTTGCCTCATATTGGAGGAAATAAAAAAACATTTGCCAACAAATTATAAGATTACTACCCTAGAAAAAGAAGATTTTGGTAGACAGAAAAAGGAAACATTGGTTGTAGTAAGTAGTATATACCTGTATATATATATATATATATATATATATATATATATATATATATATATATATATATATATATATATATATATATATATATATATAATTACTTGAAATTTATTTTTGTAAAAGAGCATTGGTGTAAAATGTTTTCTAAGCTAGTAAGTTTAATTTCAAATTTTTTTATTTTGTATGTGTAAAATAGACAATATGGTATCCTTATAAAAAATTACCTAACCTGTAAAAGCTGTTTAACTTAACATTATTATTCATTCAACTCAGATTTCATAAATTTCATAAATTTTTTTGTACTTATAATTTGTGTGTCATAAATTTTTTGGGGAATGTCATGCATTAAGTTTTTATTTTTTAACAGTTCAACATTTATTTTATGTTACAGATAAGAAGTATATCATTTATATTAATATTTAACAATGAACCCTTTTATTTTATATAGGTCCATATATATATATATATATATATATATATATATATATATATATATATATATATATATATATATATATATATATATATATATATATATATATATATATATATATATATAAATAAAAGACCTATATAAAATATGTAAGCTACAGTATATGCTTTCTTATTTAAAGTACTATTTTTAATTTTTTTAAAAAAAAAAATTTCTAGCTGGTTTAAACCAAACAACCCAATAATAAAGCATTCAGAATTTTGCTACTTCAGAGTTTTAAAAAGATTGTAGTAAATTTTTTAAGTTTATTTGAATTTAAACTATTGAAATTTTCCAAGAGGAAATAAGTCAAATACATTTAAAATAACAAGAAAGAAGAAAATTAGAAAGTATTTATAGATGAGCTAGATCAGTTTAATTTTCCAGTTATTGAATAATTTAATCTAGTTGTAAGATTCAGATAGCTTTAACAAATTTCTTTATCCAGGGAGAATTCTATGAAGTACAAAGGAGAAAAACGCAATTTCCAGGGAGCCAACAAGCAGTCAGATTAAAATTAAAAGGAGGTATAGTGAATATATATATATATATATATATATATATATATATATATATATATATATATATATATATATATATATATATATATATATATATATATATATATATATATATATATATATTATATATATATATATATATATAATATATTAGTGATTTTTCATAGCTTTGCGACCATAACTATAGATTATCATAAAAAATTATCAGTAGCTACAAATTTTAAGATTTCACTAATCACTGGTAAAAGATATTTTTGCAACCTCAACTACATTTGTATCTTGGGTTTTATGTTAAATTAGTTATAAAAAAAATATATTTTTTTTCATTTAAATTTAAATTTATTTAGTAGGAAAACAATGTTTAATGAAATTAACTTTAGGTTGATTTTCATTCTGGTAATAATACAACACCATGAGTAGGAGAGTTATATGTTGGGAAGGTATATGATAGGATTTTCCACTAATTGAAACTAGTTTAATTTCTAGAAGCTTCAAGAACATAAACTGCATCATTAGGGATATTATGCAGACATGAGTTAAGATACAAATTGTTTCCCAATGAGTTTCAAAATTAAGATTGCTTACCAGCAATAATTCTGCCATTTATTTTTATGCATTGATAATACAATCTTTAAAAATGACTCCATATTTTAGTTAGTTACAAGTCATAGTTTTGTCTGAGAATTACTGTAGTATCTGTAAGAAGACAAAAAAAAAATTATGAAACAGTTGATGATTTTTTAACCTTCTATTCAATCCTTTAAAGAATGGTGGAAGATTTGCTAACAACCTTATAGTCTATACAAGAACAGATGAAATCAAATATTATTGCGGTTATTGTGAGAAAGAAAAAAATCTTGCCCGTTAAATTGAATTCCCACTTAGAAAACAAAACAAATATTCTGCTATTAGATTTTCCGAGATAATTAGTTATGATCAAAAGTATTTATATTACAAGAGAAAGATTACTCAGATACTGAAAGAGTTGTGAAGTTGGGAATTTTCAACATGAAGTAGAAATTTTCAATGGAAAAAAAAAAAAGTCAAAGGGCTGATCCATTTTAAATATCCATTATATTTCTTCAGCTTCATTTGAATAATGCGAGTCGAAATTCAATTCTAAAGACAGCAGTTGAAAAAGAATTGAAAAAAGTGAACAAAATTATTTGATAATTTGTTATATACTTACATCAGACAGAATATTATTTAATTTTGGTAATAATATTCTTGAACCAAAAGGAAGTGCTGTTCAATCCACCAAAACCATGTCAGGGCTGCTGCTGCTTTAGGAAATTAACTCTCTCTCTCTCTCTCTCTCTCTCTCTCTCTCTCTCTCTCTCTCTCTCTCTCTCTCTCTCTCTCTCTCTCTCTCTCTCTCTCTCTCTCTCTCTCTCTCTCTCTCTCTCTCTCTCTCTCTCTTCTCTCTCTCTCTCTCTCTCTCTCTTTCTCTCTCTCTCTCTCTCTCTCTCTCTCTCTCTCTCTCTCTCTCTCTCTCTCTCTCTCTCTCTCTCTCTCTCTCTCTCTCTCTCTCTCTCTCTCTCTTTCTCTCTCTCTCTCTCTCTTCTCTCTCTCTCTCTTTCTCTCTCTCTCTCTCTCTCTCTCTCTCTCTCTCTCTCTCTCTCTCTCTCTCTCTCTCTCTCTCTCTCTCTCTCTCTCTCTCTCTCTCTCTCTCTCTCTCTCTCTCTCTCTCTCTCTCTCTCTCTCTCTCTCTCTCTCTCTCTCTCTTTCTCTTTCTCTTTCTCTTTCTCTTTCTCTCTCTCTCTCTCTCTTTTTTTTTTCACGTTTTTATATTTTTTAAAAACTGATCGTTTAGCTTTAATTAATTTAACAATCATCTAAATGCTTTTCATTGTCTTTTCATTTCAGTCCTTCCAAATAATAGCATTGGCTTACGCTTTGAAGTAGTAATCTTTGGAAAAACTGTTGATATAATTGAAGAAGCTTTAAAGTCTATAGGCAACTCTACTTTATGGATTGCATTTTCAAATATCTTAGTAGTTAAGTATACCGGCCAAGAAGAACCGTGGTGCCCATTTGGACTAAAAGTTGTTGACCAAGAAGAAAATGACACTAACTTGAAACAGGAAATAACTTTATTTTATCATCGTAATAAACCAAAAGAATTGCCTGTCAAATATGCATCATTAAAGGAGATCAAAGACAAATTCCGTATGAACGTTTTTGTTGTAGTATCGAGTATTATAAAACAGCCAGTTGTTTTGTTTAATAAAACGAAACATATCATGCTTGGTCTAGTTGATTCATCATGCTCAGAAGCATCATCATCAACATCAGCATCAAACACTTATCAAGATATTCCTTTGCATATTTTTTTAAATGACACGCAAGATTGTTTTCCTCAGCCTTTTGCAGTAGGTGATATACTCAGGATTCGTGATTTATTGGTAAGTAATATATATATATTTTTTTTTTATTTACAAAACACCACCACTCACGGGCAGAGCCCTTTTCAAGGAGGGGGCACACACACAAGGACAAAACTCATACAAACACACACACCTAACGCACAGCCCTCAGGTGGGCGCAGACGGAAGACTTGAAGAGTGGAAGATTAAATACAGTTGGAAAAATAGAAGATGGTAGAGAATTCCACAGAATAGAGGTGGCTGGAAAGAAGGAGGTACCACAACGGGCTAGCCTGGGATTTCCTACGTCCACACAAAATTGGTGCGAAAGCAGGGCACCCCTCGTGCAACGAGGACGACGCAACGGTGGAGGAATGCGAGAGGCCAATTCCCTCGAGCACCTGCCATTGTAGTACCTGTAGAAAAGAGATAGCGCGCCAACGTCACGTCGCAGGGACAGAGGGTCAATAGAGTTTGAAAGTAGGGGACAGTTTATTAATCTCATAGCTATATATATATATATATATATATATATATATATATATATATATATATATATATATATATATATATATATATATATATATATATATATATATATATATATATATATATATATTATATATATATATATATATATATAATATATATGCCCCTCATGAGCCTAATTCTTTTCAATAATAACTATTCTAAGAATGAATGAATCACTAGTTGAATTGTTTATTAATGAAAAATAAATTTAAAGTTATTAACTTTTTGGTCATATTCTATGACCATTATCAAGACATTGGAATATGAAATTAATAAACTAATAAAATATAATAATAACAGTAATAACTAATAATGAATAATAATCAATGCAAAAAAAAAAAAAAAAATTACATAACACAAGCAAAATCATAATTATTACATAAACCAGATAATATATAAATAGGTTTTAATACAAAATTAGCAAATATTATTAAGTCGTGAAGCAAAACAGAACAAACCAGAAAGTAATGGTTGACAAGAATTTTACTGAAACATGATTTGTGAATTAGTTCGTCTGGAAAAATAATAAACAAGGAGTAAAGACACAGATAGACGAATGTATAATAAAAATAGCAATTACATAAGCATACTGATATACAATGATATAACATATAGAATCACAACAATAACAACACACACAGCATACACATACACTCATATATTCATACACTTACACACAACACACGCATACATAAAAGGCAAAAATAAAGAACTGATTTTCAAAGTTAGGTAATGGAGGAGAAGTTAAGAAAAGTACCCACAAAAAGTGATGAGTGCAAGAGAAAAGAAAAATGGTGGTTCTCTAATGATGACATAGGGGGAGATAAAGAAATTTAAGAGGGGACTATGTATGTATTATGTAAAAGAGGCAAAATAATTGGTTATTGTTGAGATCCGGTTTGAGTTTGGAAATGGATAAGAATTCAAGTATGTGAAGGGAAGAACTGTATCTAAAAGGGAAAAATATTGTGGTAAAGGGAAAAAATGGTAAAACGTCTGTGAATGGGAGCATATATTGGAAAAAGAGAGGGTGGAAAGAGGAAGAGATGTACTGGGGAAGAGACCTTGAATTTTTTTTTTTTTTTTTTTTTTTTTTTTTTTTTTTTTTTTTTTTTTTTTGCAAAAAGTTTCATTCATTTCATAGAGAGAGAGAGAGAGAGACTCTGATTGATAAAACAAATAACTACCTCTTATGGCTCTAAGATGTTTTACAATTAACTAGTTTTTTTATTATTATTATATTGTAAATCAATAATGCCGATAGTTCAACTTAAAAGAAGTGGAAGGTATGGTGAAATAATAATTAATACTACAAACAGGCTAAATAAAGTCCATATGTCAATATTCATATGGCAAGAATTTTTTTTACACCTCTGAAACCATTGTAGTCTGATTGTAACTAACACAAAGGTTGTAAACTTTGGTTAAAAACTTGCAAGGTGAAGCATTGTAGACAGGCAGTTTAAGGCAAAAATGACTACATGAAATTTCGTTTCAGTGTTCAAGAATATCTCACTTGTGCTATATAAATGGATCTACCAAAATGCATTTCATAAAATTTGTGCTCTTATATTGACACATTTTATTTTATTTTTTTATAATCAACCAACCACTATATCTTAAATCTCACCCCTTAGTCTTGTAATTTTTAAGATTTTTACATCTCACTGGTTCTGTTTGATCAAGGTAAATTTTTCCCTGTTTAACAGTGGTGGAAGATTTTTTAAAGCGCTTTTTCGTTTTTTGTGTTCTATTAACAGATACATGTTTAATTTTCTATATCAGTTATTTTGTTTACCTTTTCCAGTAATATATTTTTCTGTTTTAGGTTTTAATTCATTTTTATATTTGTTTTATATTGTTTTATTACTTTAATATTTTTTTAGTTTGGTGTATGAAAAATATTGTTGAATAATTGTTTCTGTTTTAGCTGTTTATAAATGTTATGTTTTAAATTTTAGACTGAAGATGACATATGAAAATATTGAAATGTCCAATATGTGTTAATATATATAATATATATATATATATATATATATATATATATATATATATATATATATATATATATATATAATATATATATATATATATATATATATATATATATATATTATATATATATTAGGGATGAAGTGAAGTATTGGTATCGGTATCGGCAAGTATCTTCATATTTTTAAGTATCGGTATCGGCCCTTTTCAGTATCGGTAAAAATTTTGTATAAGAGTTAAGTATCGGCATATTTTTAGGTATCTGGTATCGGATTTTCGAGGAATTTTTAGGTATCGGTATCGGTAAAAATTTTGGTATCGCTCCATCCCCTATATATATATATATATATATATATATATATATATATATATTATTTTAGGGAGATTTATACGCAAAAGAACAAAGGATGTTTGGAAAAATTTATCATTCAAAAGCAGTTGTGAAATTTAAACTCTCAGAAGATGATGATAAAGTGACACCCATTTCCTCAAATCTAAATTATGTATTAACTGGTAATTAATTTTTTTTTTACTTTCGAGATTAAAAAAAAATTTTTTTTTTTTTAGACATTCATATAAGTATGAAGAATTCCTTTTGTAATTAATCTCAGAAAGGAAAAATTTTACGTACTTTGACATTAGAATAGAGGTTTTAATTTACATGACTTCGCCATAGATTCAGATTCTAGTTTATCTTTGTTGCCAGCAATAATAAATCATATGTGGAGTAAATTGCACAAAAATTTTATAGTCATCAAGTTAAACAAATGGGTAAATTATAAATAAAAAGAATAAGTTGACTTGTTTGGTACATTTTGATGTAATAACTTACTAGATGCAGTTTCATTTGATTTATTCTCAATTTCTTAGGAACTAATGCTCAGTTCATGTGGTGAAGTTTTCTATGTGCTTACCATTGATTTTGTTAATTTAATATCTTAGAATTGATTTGTATTACACATGTGTTACTACTTCAATCGTATGGAGTACATTCAAATTTGGGAAAGTTTCAATTATTTTAAATTGTAAGTTTCAGAACCACTGAATGCTAGCTGGAGCAAAAATAATTTTTGCGTAGAGTTCAAACTGGAGCAAAAATTATTTTTCCAATAAAATAAAAACCAATCTTACCGAAGTTGTGGCCAGGCAATTTTAAGATCAGAGCTATAAGCTGCGTTGTGTATTTAATGATGATGATGATGATGATATATATATATATATATATATATATATATATATATATATATATATATATATATATATATATATATATATATATATATATATATATATATATATATATATATATATATATATATATATATATTGTGGTGTTCATCAAGGTTCTGTTTTATTCAAACTTTATTCTTACTTTTCATCAACGACCTCCTCAGCTGTTTTTTTAAAATCTGTTCATTCTTATGCCGACGACTCAACTCTCTTCTACTCATTTCAAATCTGCTCCCTCTTTTGCTTCTAGAGTTGCTTCTCATCTCACTTTCCAATTCCAATCTTGCTGATATAGATGGGATTTCTCTGTTTGGCTTCCATAACCTTGTGAAATTTTACTCTTTGAAAACTCAACTTCACATCTCCCTCTCTCAAAAACCACCTTCCAACTTTCCTATCTCCTGTGACGGCTCTCCCGTCTCACCTGTGAACAACAACAATATTCTTGGTCTGAGCGTAAACAATAAATTATCTTGGAAACATCATATCACAAAGGTGGCCTCTAAAAAACTTTGAGTTGTGTTCAGATTGCGGGAATTTTTTTCTTCTAAACAGTTACTCCAATTATATAAAGGTCTTATCTGTCTTTTGGTGGTTCCAGTTCCATCTTTCTTTTGGATAAAGTTGAGTCTAAGGCTAAATAACTATTAAACTGTCCCCTACTTTCAAACTCCCTTGACCAATGCGAGGTGCATTGGTGCACTCTCCCTTTTCTATAGGGACTACAACGGCTGGTGCTCGAGGGAGTTGACCTCTCGCATTCCACCAATATTACGCTTCACCCTTCCAGCACAAGGGGTGCCTTGCTTGCACATGAATTTTCCGTGAGCATAGTCAACTTGAGGCTTGTATGTTGTGGTACCTCCTCCTTTCCAGCCATCTCTGCCTGTGGAACTCTTTATCTTCTGTTTTTCATGCTGTATTTAAAAAAAACTCTTATTCCTCTGCATGCGTCCACCTGAGGAATCTTTGTTAGATTTGGGATTTTTTATTTTTTTTATTTTTTTTTTTTTTAAAATCTTTTAATTATGCCCCCTCCTTAAAAAGAGCTCTGCCCGTGAATGGTGGTAATATATTATATATATATATATATATATATATATATATAATATATATATATATATATATATATATATATATATATATATATATATATATATATATATATATATATATATTCTCACCTTTTTTCTCACCATACTCTTGTAGGTGCGAGCACCTGTCAGCTGTTTCGAACAAGACATGAGTTTCTTGAGCAAGGCAATCAGTTGGTGGCTTGCTAGGCCTATCCCAACACACTGAACCACTTTTATTATAGGTTACCACCTTACCACTGTACCATATATATATATATATATATATATATATATATATATATATATATATATATATATATATATATATATATATATATATATATATATATATATATATATATATACACACACTATTTTTCCAACTTCCTATGACTTAGGCACCTTCAAACGCCGTGTATCAGGTCATGTCGGCCTTTGATTTGACCATGTTCCCGACTTTCCTCCCAACTCTGGTGGGACATTGGTAGGCCTCTGGCCTTTGCCCACCAGAGGTGAAATAAAAAAAAAAAAAAAATATATATATATATATATATATATATATATATATATATATATATATATATATATATATATATATATATATATATATATATATATATATTTTTTTTTTTTTTTTTTTTTTTTTTTTTTTTTAGAATGTTAATTGACTAAAATTAAAAAACTATTTTTGATGAAAAAGTATTAAAAGCAAAATAAAAACTTGACACTTATTAAAGACTCTAACTCTAAGTAAAAATAATACATTACGATTGTCTACAAATTGAGCGAGAATTTCGATCACCAGGAAAACCCTCGCTCCCGGGATTGGGAACTGTATAATCTACTTACTTAACGTTTCATCGTCCTTCAACATTGTTTTCCATCTTCCTCAATTTAAAATACTTGATTACGAGATTTATTTGTTGAACGATATTCTTCTGAAGCAACATTCTCGTCAGTTTTCAATAACCACAAAAACCCTATTCAACCGTTCCTTCGTTTTTCTCAGGACCTTCTTATACGTTCTTAATCCTTGTTTTTGAAAAAGAATTCTTTCTTTCATAACTCCCATTGTCTAAGAATAAATATTCTACAATTTTATTACCGAATTTTATTCACCTTCAACTTTGAAAAAACGGTTTGTTATTGTACATATGCTGCCATCCGCTCTTTTGTGATCCCAATAGTCCTGACTACGGATTTGAGTTTTGTTTTTGATCGTTTACGTCGGAGAGCGACTTCATATCAACAACATCGTCCGTGTCAAGAGGAAAAACGGACGATACAATTTGAATACCCATTTCTACGAAACATTGTGAGTACTCAATATTTATTAACTTTATTTTCTCTAATAGCCTACAGAGAAAAATTTGAAGAGTAAGAGTCGGGCCTGAAGGACTCGACAGAAAAAAAATATAAATGATGATTGAATATGATACTCACTATAATGGAATGATCTTCTAGTGAAGTATCCGTCAGTTAAAGGTAGGTTGATTTATTGATGTGTGTCGTCCACTTATCCTTTTCTACGGACGACTGGATTAACAGGGATAGATGAAATGTTGATGGCGCAATCCTTCTTGAGCGACCGAAGTTTCTCAAGAGCGTAGCGATTGCTATAGGGAGGATCACGATGAAGGAACGAAATACAGCAAGAATATGGCAATAAGAAGGGGTAAGGAAACTGAACGAAAACCTTATAACTTTATTGAGGTAAAGAATATGTACAGGAGAAGTAATGAAAATAGTTGAATGGAATCAAGAAAGATTTTTCAATTGAACGGAACAAACTATGCAGCGAAAAAGGAAGGGCAATGATTCTATTGGGGAACGCTATAACCGAAATTCTTGCAAATTGTGTAATATGCAAGAGCGATGACTCCAGAAATTTTTAGGTATTAGTTCCCAAGTTGGAATTAAATCCCAGGTTGGAACTGAAATATACGAATAAGAATGTTATTCTATTCATGAATTCTACAATTTTAGAAACAAAAAAAAATAGAAAAATCCAATTGAGCTACTCACGAATTGGCCCTTGCTGATGGGTTCCAATCCAAAGTAAGTCTTTTTATTTTATTATTTGTAAAGTTCAATAATAAAAGATGTAATATTTTATAGTTATCAAATGTTCGTTGAGTATGTTAAGTATATTACATTTATTTTGTAAAAAGCTATTAAATATTCAAAATAGTAACCTGTAGAATATAAAAAATAAATAGGTTAGAAACTATACTACAACGGAATAGACTTAGCATGAACGACTGCAATTTCTTCCTGTTGTTTCATTTATGGAATAATTTCATCTTCTTCCACAGCGTCTCTTCGCATCGTGACCTCACCTCTGGAAAATAACTAAATTTAGTATATATGATACTATACTAACAATATATATATATATAATATATATATATATATATATATATATATATATATATATATATATATATATATATATATATATATATATATATATATATATATATATATATATATATATATATATATATATATATATATTTATATATATATATTATATATATATATATTATTGCTCCGTGGGAGGGGACCCTCGGAGTGTACTGAGCATATTATTGAAGTGATTCTCCCTGGCATGGAGGCGCACATTTCAAATTCTTTCCCTTTTACTAAGCCTAACGAATCTTGGTTTAACTCTGTTTGTTCTTGTGCTATTCGGCGCCTTCAGGGATTACCATTCGTCTTC
>SEYY01000987.1:190596-218096 GCA_009176605.1 Armadillidium nasatum
TCTCTCTCTCTCTCTCTCTCTCTCTCTCTCTCTCTCTCTCTCTCTCTCTCTCTCTCTCTCTCTCTCTCTCTCTCTCTCTCTCTCTCTCTCTCTCTCTCTCTCTCTCTCTCTCTCTCTCTCTCTCTCTCTCTCTCTCTCTCTCTGTCTCTCTCTCTCTCTCTCTCTCTCTCTCTCTCTGCTCTCTCTCTCTCTTCTCTTCTCTCTCGTTCTCTCTCTCTTCTCTCTCTCTTCTTCTGTTCTCTCTGTGTCTCTCTGTCTGTCGCTTCTTCTCAATGGAGGAGGTATGCGACGGTATGAAAGGTCTGAGAGTGGTTTGTGGTGTAAGTAGAAGGAATAGAGTTAGCAATGTGAGAATAAGGGAGCAATGTGCTTGGGGAAGGGGTATGGTTGAGAGAGCTGAACAGAACATGCTGAGGTGGTTTGGGCATGTTTGCGGTTGGAATGAAGGTAATTGGCTTGTGGTAGTACGTTTGTGAAGAGACCAATTGAAAGTCTATAATTTGTATTAAAATTTTAGGTTAAAAAGGTGTTTATATCGGAAGTTGAAGGTGTAAGAGGTAGTGGGAGACCTAGTGGAGGTTGTGTAAGTGGGATCAAGGAGTTATTGAGATATAGGGAGCTGTGCTGGGAGTAGGGTTTGCGGTTGACGGAGGACAGGAATGAATGCTGGTAAGTTGTGGCTTGTGGTAGTCAACACCCCACGTTTGTGGGAAATGTGAGTTGTATATGTATATATATATATATATATATATATATATATATATATTATATATATATATATATATATATATATATATATATATATATATACCAAAGATATTTAAATTTTATATACCAATTGGAAAGTCTATAATTTGTATTAAAATTTTAGGTTAATTTTAACGATGCTACCATGGAACTTTCATCCCAATCGGAACAAATAGATACCGCTCTTCTTGATTCAGAAGAAATTGATATCACTGTGTTTGAACCATTAATAGAGAGAGCCTCAAGTTTAAAGGTAATCTTTTACTTACTTGGTTTGTTTGCTTTAACTGGACCCTCTCTATCTTCAATTTTAGATTACTTTTTTAAAAAAATTTTGATTTGTTATTTTTATTACTTTTTCTATTTAGCAAGGAGACATGGTACAGTTGATAAGGGTAACATGTGTTGATGTTGTGGAAGGTCTAGAAGCTTTAGGAAAACCTGTCCTCGATTTTTACATGAGAGATGAAAAATGTGAAATTAGGAAAGTATTGCAACACACTTCCATCGAGAGAGAATTATTAAGGTATGTAATATATATTTTATTATAAATTGATTCGATTTTTTTTACCACGCCTTCCCCTTGCTTCGATCCCAATATTCACTTTTAGAAAAGGTATTGCTTAGTTAATAAAATTTTTAAATGGATGACGAGAAACTACATCCATTCACTTTATAATTTCGTTTCTTTGAAGATAAGGACTTTGGTGGCCGCCAAGGTAGCCTGACCTTACCACGCCTGATTTCTTCCTACAGGGCATGCTAAAAGGGAAAGTGTATCGCAACAAGCCACATACTATCATGCAACTGAAAGACAACATTAGACAGGCAGTTTAAGCTGTGGCTCCTAATATGTTGGTGGCAACCATCCATACTTTGAAAAGTGTGTTAGGGCATAATTTGATGTTAATGGCAATCTCGTTCACTTATTGTGATGTCAGTATGATAATCACACACCAAGATTTGTTTGTGGCAAATGTTGTTATCGTCTGACCAATACTATGATTATAAGCTGTTATCTAGAGCCGAGAGCGAATGAGACTCTCTGTATTGTACTTTCAACATTACATGTATTTACACACTCTAATAAAAATTAAAGAATGGACAATCAAACTCCCTTGACCCTCTGTCTCTGCGACGTGACGTTGGCGCGCTATCTCTTTTCTATAGGTACTACAGTGGCAGGTGCTCGAGGGAATTAGCCTCTCGCATTCCTCTACCGTTGCGTCGCCCTCTTTGCACAAGGGGTGCCCTGCTTTCGCACCAATTTTGTGTGGACGTAGGAAATCCCAGGCTAGCCCGTTGTGGTGCCTCTTTCTTTCCAGCCACCTCTATTCTGTGGAACTCTCTATTTTCCTCTATTTTTCCTTCTGTATTTAACCTTCCACTCTTCAAGGCTTCCGTCTTCGCCCACCTGAGGGCTGTGCGTTAGGTGTGTGTGTTTAAACGACTTCTCTCTATGTGTGTGTGCCCCCTCCTTGAAATTGTCTCTGCCCGTGAGTGGTGGCGTTCTGTAAAAAAAAAAAAAAAAATCTAATTCCTCCTTATTTATTAAATTAATGGAAATTTTTAAAATATACTTTTCCAATTTCATTGTGGTCATCAAAATATTCTTAATCGTCCCATCATTAATATATATATATATATATATATATATATATATATATATATATATATATATATATATATATATATATATATATATATATATATATATATATATATATATATATATATATATATATATATATATATATATATATATATATATATATATATATATATATATATATATAACAGGTCACTTAGTGGTAAGAGATCGACAGTTAATGAAGAATGTGAAGGTGCAATTCTTTCTTCTAATGTGAGAGAATCTGGTGATATCTCTAGGTATTTAAATTCTTTTTATTCAGTAACACTTTAATTCTGATTGACTACAGGTAAATTGCTTTATCATTTATAACTAAATGATAAATTAAAATCTGGTTAAATACATATTCATTGTTTAAATTTCATTTTCCACTTTTGAAGGCACTTTTTTTCTGGATTTTATTTTAAGTTTATTAATGATAATCATAAGTTCGTCTATTAATATTAAAATATTTGAATGGCCTGACTCTGATAGTTTTTAAAATGCTTCGTGTCCTCAGAATTGGATATATTTAGTACATGTTTAGTATGGCAGTAAATTTTTTTATATTTAATATGAGTCTTTAACCTGTATTTTATAATTTTTTTTAAACTGTAGTAAGGTATTTTACATGATAAATAGTATCATTTATGTAATATTGTATATTTAGTACGATATTTAGCAAATTCTTAATACCTATTATTAATTTTCAGTTCAAAAGAAGTGTCAGAAACTCCGCCTTTTCTCCAGATGGAGAATTTTAATCCTGGAAGCAGCTCAAGTCCTGTAAAAGCTGTAGATAGAACGACAGTTCAGGAAACTCCATCACCCACGCCATCACGCACGGCATCACCCACGCCATCACCACCGCATCACCCACGCCATCACCACCGCCATCACCCACGCCATCGCCCGCGTCATCACGCACGGCATCGCCCGCGTCATCACCCACGCCATTACCAGCGTCATCACCAGTGCCACCACCAGCGCCATCACCAGTGCCATCGCCCGCGTCATCACGCACGGCATCACCCGCGCCATCACCCGCGCCACCACCAGCGTCATCACCAGCGCCACCACCAGCGTCATCACCAGCGCCACCACCAGCGCCACCACCAGCGTCATCACCAGCGCCACCACCAGCGTCATCACCAGCGCCATCACCAGCGTCATCACCAGTGCCACCACCAGCGTCATCACCAGCGCCATCACCCGCGCCATCACCCGCACCATCTCCTAGTCTATTGGTGAATGAAAATGGTTAGCACAGTAAAATGGATTTCTAATTAAAATATATATGAATTGGTTCTTGAAAAATGATAATTGCCTAAAAATACTATCAGAGGAATCATTCGTTTCTCAAATATAGTAATATTTGTATTATTTTTTATATCTCTATGTACTCGTATATTGGAGAAATTTATCTTTTGATTATTTATCATTTAAGTTCCAAAGCAAGATCACCTGCGATTGCAAAATTAATTCCATCTATCTTTCCCATTTTTTTTTTTTTTTTTTTTTAAATAGATATACTTTGCATATGAAGAAAATTAGTATTGTAAACATTTATTTATTTATTTATTTATTTTGTGTGTGTGTGTGGTATGTAGTGCAATTTTCTGTTAATTGCCCCCGTAATCATTTTTCTAAAGGGCCAACCATTTACTTAATTAGAGCCAAATTTGTAAAACTAATGTGAAAAGAGTATGTTTTATTTTTAAAAAATTCTTACTTTAGGTATAGATAATGAAGAAAGTGTTCCGTATTCAGCGTTAGTTGGAGAGGTTGGTCTAGTTGATTCTATAAGTTGTAATGTAGCAGAATCTCAAGACCCCGAAAGAAGCTGCAATAATTCAGGTAAGAGAGATATAAAATTAAATACTGGTCTGACAAAACATAAAATTGTACGATTGATTTCACTTTGATATTTATATCCCTTTACAGAATCAGAAAACAAAGATGCGAGAGATATTGCTAATTGCAGCAATAGATCAGAATCTTCTGATAATTCATCTTTAGGTAAGGTAGCTAAATGTAAATTTAATTGTTTCCGAGTTTTGGAGGATAATGGAATTGGGTAAGTTTTGTAAGTAACGGTATCGTATAAACCCTATACCAAAATCTTGCTTGAAAGGAAACTAATGATTTCTATAGAAAGATAGCTGGCTTGTGGGATAAAATCCAATTTGATAAACAAAGTTTCATATTTCAGTAGTTTTGTTTAGCAATATGACTTCAAAATAACTATATATTACAGATATCGAGAAACAAAATTTTTGTTCATTGATTATTTTTCAATCTTCTTTCAACTTTCATGAATTCAGTAAAAAAAAAAAAAAAAAAAAATGCTATTGTTGTCCGTAAATTCTAAAGGTATTGTTTGTATTTATTTGTATATTTATGTATATATATATATATATATATATATATATATATATATATATATATATATATATATATATATATATATATATATATATATATATATATATATATATATATATATATATATATATATATATATATATATATATATATATATATAAGTGGCTCCGTAGCTAAGTCGATCGAGCACTCGCTTAGCACGCAAGAAACCCGCTTAGTGCTTGCTTGCTGCTGGTGGGAATCAAAATCGCTATCCGTGATAGACCTGGCCAATGAGCAGGTGTTTGCCGTCGGCCCGTGAAACCCTTGGTTCCTCGAATGAACCTACTGACGGCTAATAACCCTTCTTGTGGGCGGATTTTTTATTTTGATATATATATATATATATATATATATATATATATATATATATATATATATATATATATATATATATATATATATATATATATATATATATATATATATATATATATATATATAATTTTTTTCTTCAGAAAACTCTGGTAGAAAAAGAAAAATGTCCTGACCAAGCAAGTTTACATGAGCCTAGAAATAAAGTCTCTTCTTACGTATGGGAACACCATGAAATTAATAATTACAAGTATATATATATATATATATATATATATATATATATATATATATATATATATATATATATATATATATATATATATATATATATATATATATATATATATATATATATATATATTCAATTACAATGCTTATAAACAGCATGAAGTAAATAGAACATTATGGGAAGATAAAGAAATATTTCCTCATCTGGGGTCGAACCACCGCATGTTGCGACTGAGAACAACAAAGACTCGATGCTCTACCTGCTGAGCTATCCTATATATATATATATATATATATATATATATATATATATATATATATATATATATATATATATATATATATATATATATATATATATATATATATATATATATATATATATATATATATATATATATAATATAATTAATAAAAAAAAAAAAAAAAAAAAAAAAAAAAAAAAAAAAAAAAAAAAAAAAAAAAAAAAAAAAAAAAAAAAAAAAAAAAAAAAAAAAAAAAAAAACATTAAAAAACTAAAAAATTGTTAAAAACTATCTTGTTTCTTTCACTAGCTTTTTCTCCAGCATCAGGTCCATCCTGCCCTAAACGTACTTTCTGACATGTTGATCAGAGTGATTGGGGGGTATTACGTAGCTTCTTCGCCAGCTATTCTTGGAATAAATCTTGCTTTGACAGTGAGGAGGCTTCTTGTGTCCGCCGAAAGAGTGGTAGCCGTGATACCTAATGGAGTGAGAAGTCTCATTCCTTCTTCAACTAAACATTTCCTTATCCTTAAAATCCATGGTTTATTCAGTAGAGACAGTGCGCATTGAGCGTGGAAAAACTTTTCACTTATTACTTACAAATTTTCATTCAGCTCAGAATCGTTGCAGGGATTTGCTTCGACGGACCAAGATTGCTTTCCTTGGTTCTAATACTGACAAAAATTTCTGGCCTCTTGACCAAAGTATATCCAACCTGCATATGAGCTTTGTGTGAATATTTGCAAACAAAATTCTTGCGCGTTGTGGTACCTTTTCAGCCACCTCTATACTGTGGAACTCCCTACCTTCTGTTTTTCCTGCTGTATTTAACCCACCTTTTTTAAATCCTTTGTTTGAGCACACCTGAGGGATCTTTGTAGGCTTGGGGTCGGGTGGGTGTTCTTTTATTCTATAATTAAGCCCACTCCCCGAAAAAGGGCTCTGTCCCTCCTGAATGGTGGTAAAAAATATTTTAAAAAGCATTTCCTGTTGATTGAAGATAATTATACTATCAACTGGATTTCTTATTTTAATCAATTAATACATCAACACAGGAAGTTGATACCATGGTGAAATAATAAGTTTTAAATAACGAATTGAAACCACTATATCCTTTATTATTAAATAATACTACTATACTTTCTATTATTCCACAAAGCATTTGTTATTATTGTAAACTTCCCTGTCTATTGAAGAATTTTATAATTACTCATTTAAGTTTAAGAAACTTTGATCTTTTATATATTTTTTATTTTCTCTGAAAATAAAAAATTGAAATGAAAGGTTAAAATTCTGTACAAATAAAAATGTTTTTAGCAATGCTGAAGTTCTAGTCCTCCCAACACTGTATTGCCAAAAATTTATTATTTGGTTATTTAATACTTCTTATTTTCATTCTCTCTCTCTCTCTCTCTGTTGTCATCACTTGAAATTATGAACTTTTATACAATCTTTAACCTTTATCTTTCCCTTTTTTCTTTACCCCTTTTTTCAATCTATATTTACTCGAAAATATTCCCACTGTTTACATCCTTTTCCTTAAGTATAATAATGATCTAATTTTTCAATCTTATTCACTTAATTGAACTTATCTCTTTCCTTTCCATCATCGTTTTTTTTTTTTTTTTTTTTTTTCATCTCTATTTTCGCAGCAATATTCGCAACCTTCTACTTAATACTTCAGTTTTCGAATTTCACAGTTCTTTCTATGGTCGTATTATCAATGAGCAATAATATTTTTATTTTTTCATTTTCATTTATTTATTTCCAAATGTTCTTCAAATAAATCAGAGTTTCTATTACTTTTCCAACATTCAAATCTGCTTCTGTTGTAGATTTTGCTACTCTCTTGCCTACTTTTGATTCCGTAATATGTTTAGGCATATGTTAATTAATTTCTCTCTCATTACAGATATAACTGATTTGTGAATATCCATCTCCCACATTTTAAAGAAGAATCTAGATAAATCTTTATTACCAATTCTTTCCCTTCTAACTTCTTCAATGGTATTTTGGTTTCTTTGTTCTTCCATTTTCTTCGTTTTATTAAATTCCGCATATTACTTTTTCAATGCTTGAATTTCTTGCTGGTCAAACTTACCTCTGTTGCTAAGTCATGTCTAGGATATTGGTTTCTTATTCTTCCATTTTCTTACTACTTTTATTAAATTCCACATTGTTCCATGTATGATTTTCTTGCTGGCCAAACTTTTGTTGCTAACTCTGGTTTGGTATGCTGTGCAAGCTAATTAAATCTATCCACTAGTACTCTATATTCAGTCAATTCATTGTTATCCATCTCTGTCTTCTCTGAATTTTTTCCATTCAGACATTTAATACTTTTTATATAATGTCTGATCTATATAGAGGGTTTTTATGTAACTGTAGTAATTGTCGCATTCATAGTATTTGAATTTCTACAATGCAATCTTTTTTGTTCATGTATTTTCAAGAATTTTTTATGATTCTGTAGATTGATCCATTTTTCCTTCCCATTTTTAAAATAACCTTACATTATAGCCTTCTTTCCATAATATGCTTGTCTCTTTTCCATATCTGCCTAAAATATTTTACTTTTATTAGATCATTATTTTCTATATCTTCCATTCTCTACCTTTCAACTGTAACTTACAGAATTTATTCATCCACTTCGTCAATTTTTTTCACCTCTTCTACCTCTCCTTCCTCTCCCTCTACATAATCCTCTTTAACTTCCTCCTCTTCTTCCTCATATAAATCGTCTATCTAACTCCACATTTTTGTTCTATCCTGCCTTTATTTAATCACCAACTTTTCTTATCTTTAACTTTTTTGAGAGTAGAATTTGTACCTAAGTAATTTTCTTCCATAATACCCATGTGACAACAGTATTCAAAGGCAACAGGCTGTAGCAATGGAAAATAAAAAGTCATACGCCAATCGTACTGTAGCATTCATTCCAGTATGGTTTTTCAAAGATAAACAATTACTTGTTAAGACATATTGGACATACGGAATGTGATAAAAGAGCTTGATGAATGTTTCTTCTGTCTGTAGTTCAAAACATGACATTATTGCGGATTGATAAATTTCATGACACAGGTTTTGTACAAAACTGAAATGGCCCACGCCATCCATTTCTGTTAACTTGCTTGACATTCTTATTGATGTATCACAGCTTTTAACACACACACCCATAAAATCCCAAAGTAAATTATCATTACTGGTTGGCTTGTAAGTTGTAATCTTCTACTGTTTTGAACATTAAAATTTCACTCCTACCTCATTGATCTTATCTGTTAACTGAAAGAACTAAACTGTGAAAATGGTTATAGTACTGTCGTTGGTTTAGCTCTTTTTTCGTTGCAGACGGAATCTAAGATTTTGGAATGTGTGTCTGTTGTAATGGTATAAATATGGATCATTTCCTCATTCTCGTCATTTTTTAAGTTTAAATACATATGTTATACACATTAGGTCTTTTTCAAACATTATATATATATATATATATATATATATATATATATATATATATATATATATATATATATATATATATATATATATATATATATATATATATATATATATATATATATATAATATATATATATTATATATATATAATATTATATATATTGATAATTCTTTTGAACACCATTAAGTAATGTAAATGATTAGACAATTATTAATTGTACTGTAATTTCAAAATTTCACATGTTAAGAAATTAAGAATGAATTTCTTCGATTACTGTATATTTTTTTTAAATAATTAATAAAAAATTTTGAAAAGTAAAAGGATAATGTAATATTCTATAATCTGAGTGGGACAAACTTAGCAACCAAAGGCTCTGTTGTTATTGTGGTGCCATTAATTTAAGTGATTCTTACAACTTTCCATCAATTGTTAAATTTTTTGACATACAAAAAAAGGGCAGTTTATGAAGAGTACTTTGGAGTTTGTGAAATTAGTTGAAATGGATGCTAAGGTTAAGATCTACAGTAGATGAAAACTTTATACAGAATAAAGATACTAATGCAGTTAAATGTGTTGGAAAGGTCTATGATGGCTGTGGCTGTTAACTGTGCCAGGGAAAGACGTTGACATTCAAAATTTTTGCTATAGAAGTGTGAAAGAGAGCCGTTCTTAAGTCATTCTAGTCACAAACTGTATTTTATTGTGATTATTGGTTTTTGACCCAGAAATACGTATAATTTCCACAGTAAAGGATATAATAAACTTTATTCATTCTGTTCTTCGAAGAATGTATACCCCAGACATTCCATTGTTTTGTTAAACAAGTTGATCTCATTAGTATCGAAGTAATGCCATTTTCTAGGAAAACTGTAGATATTTCAAAAATAATCAGAAGATGACTTCAATGAGAAAAGTTGCCTATCAGCAACACTGCTGCAATAAAATTTCGGTTCATTATATGTATTAATCTTAAAGCTAGATATTCATATTTGTTAATCTTAAGTATTCTGTTTTGCTGGAATCAATGGCAAATGTTTTGCCATCAAAAAGCAAATACATCTGGAAGTGTTGAAGTTACATTAAAAAAGTACAATAGTCATGAAAGGTCATTGTAATACTACTTAAACTGTAAGCCAAGATTTATTATCCACTGACCTGATAACTGTTGAGAGTACTAGAGTCGACCTATAGATGCCAAAATCGTAGTACTACACCTTTCAACTTGCAGGGAAATTTGGAAAATGATTCTTTTTCTCCCTTATGAATCTTAAATAGTTTTTCTAGAGCAGCGATTTTATAATGAAAATTTATCGACCTTCAATTGTTACTACATCCTTTTATAATAGTGGACACGATGCTGGAAGATTTTTTGAGGTGTGGTAAAAACAGTTGTATTATTCTGATTAAATTAAATGGTTTTAATAATGAAATTGGACTATAGTGTTGATTCTGAATTTATAGAAAGGAAAAATTTAAAAATGGGAAACAAAGAATTAGAAGTAGCAGATTGACTTTTTTCCGGTTATGGAGCAGGCTCTACACATTTCTCTTGCACAAGTGTGTTCATTGGCTTGGATCAGCCAAGCTCGGAAACTATCTCAGTGAGCTAAATGCATGTTGAATGTTTACTGAAAAATGGTGGTGGTAAAAGGGAGTAGTACTTTGGAAGATTTAATTTAATGATTTAATGACCATATATATATATATATATATATATATATATATATATATATATATATATATATATATATATATATATATATATATATATATATATATATATATATATATATATATATATATATATATATATATATATATATATATATATATATATATATATATATATATATATAGTTAGAAGAGCATACCCCAAGATGTCAATAACAGATTTTTACGAGATGAGTAATCCAGAAGAAAAGGCCCGAGTTTGGGCACTACTCAGATATATTCGTGTTTACTCAAAGAAATGTTGTAAAAAATGTCAGTGTAATGTATATATATATATATTATATATATATATATATATATATATATATATATATATATATATATATATATATATATATATATATATATATATATATATATATATATATATATATATATATATATATATATATATATATATATATATTTTATTTAACCTTAGGTTGGCAAAAGCCAGAGACCTACTAAATTTCCACCAGTCAGGGAGAAAATCAGAAATCTGGTCAAATTAAAGGCCGACATGTTCCGACACAACTTTGGAAGATATGTAAGTCATAGGAAGTTGGGAAAATAGATTAAGGGAGTGTGTTGCAGACTTTACCAGTAGAGTACGTGTAAGATTGAGCATAGCGATTAAGTCGGGTCAGAGAGTTTGATAGAAAAGGATGAGACTGAGTAGAAAGAGGTGTCGCATGAACCCTTCTCAGTGGAAGAGGTATGCGACGGAAGAGTTCAGAAGTGCAGTGTCCATTGTAACAGCGATAATATAAAGAGAGTGACGCAACAATTTGACGGGCAGAAAGAGACAAGAAAATTAGCGAGAGCAGGAGAGTCGATAAGACGAAAAGACCTAGAATCCACCTTGTCAAAGACAGCTGTATGATAAGAATGACCCCAGGTGTGTGAAGCCTACTCTATTCACGGGCGAACACCACCCCTATAAAGAGCAAGCAACTGAGGTGGAGTGAAGAAATTCTGAAGCTTCCTTAGAACACCTAACCGTTTAGAAGCTTGTTTACAAAGAGAAGTAATGTGATCATTCCAAGAAAGATCACGAGAAAAAGAAACTCGAGAATATTAAGGAGAGGTAATAGTTTGAGTCGAGTGTTTTCGAAGAATTTGAAATACTATATAGATCAGAGGTATTTCTCCTAGGCTACCTTCCTTGCCTTTATTAACTGCTGTTGGGAGTGGTCTCTTTCAAATTGAAAGTAGTAATGGTAATGAAGGTTGGAGACATCGGCATAGGAGTGGATAGGAGATGAGGTAACAGAAAGATCATTAATGAAAAGCAGAAAAAGTTTTGGAGATAGGAAAGATATTTGAGGAACACCCCTATTAATAGATTTAAAGATGAACGGTGGCCGTCTACAAAAGCTGCTATGGAACGACCAGAAAGGAAATCAGAGAGAAGGATTGGTTCCGAAAGAGGGAAGTTTGGAAATCAAAGCTTTGTGCCAGACTCTACCAAAAGCTTTCGATACGTCCAGTGCCACAGTAGAGTATTTTTTAACGAAAGCCAACTGGACATCAGAGATAAAACTTTATATATATATATATATATATATATATATATATATATATATATATATATATATATATATATATATATATATATATATATATATATATATATATATATATATATATATATATATATATATATATATATATATATATATGAATCTCAATCGGCATCGAGAATCGGAAGAATCGTCAATTTTAATGGAATCGGAATCGGAATTTTTTTTTCAACTTTTCCAATTCTCACATTTCTGGTTATTTTAAAATTTAAAGCATTTTACAAAGTAAATGCCAAATACCAACTCTATATATATATATATATATATATATATATATATATATATATATATATATATATATATATATATATATATATATATATATATATATATATATATATATATATATATATATATATATATATATATATATATATATATATATATATATATATATATATATATATATATATATATATATATATATCCCTTCCCTGTCACCACTTGGGAGTTTTTGGCCTCCAATGATAGGGTTGGTGCCACCAAGACTCTGCAGCCGGCTTGTTCCGATAAACAGTCTATTCTGCGATATTTGCGATCTTCAATCCAATTTCCACTTTGTTTAACATCACCTCTCCTTTTAGACCTCTCCATTTGTTCTTAACCGAAACTCAGGTGCTTGAGCGTCCTGACAGCAAACCTTACTCTGTTTCCTCATACTGTCTCTATCTTCAAATTTCAGCCAAAAGCGGTTGTTGTTCATACATGCGTAACGATGTTTGTTCTCGTGTCCCTAATTTGGACTCTTCTGAGTTTTCCCCCTTGTGGCTTAAGCTCTCTTGCCACTCTGTCTAAATTATTTTGTTCTGTTTATTTATCTCCTAATTCTAATGACTATTCTAAATTCTTCGACTATTTAAACTCCAAAATAAAGCATAACCTCTCTTCTTCTCCTTTCTCTGAAATCACCATTTTAGGCGATTTCAATGTTCACACCGCCAATGGCTTTCTTCTAGCTCTCATGATACAGCCGGTGAACGTACCTTCCATTTCGCAATCCGAAACGACCTTAGCAGTTGATGTAGCTCCCTATTCGTATCCCTGATCGTCTTGGAGATGAACCCAACATTCTTGACCTTTTTCTAACTTCTAATCCTTCTCCTCATACTGTCCAACTCTATCCAAGTCTGAGTTCTCCCGATCACATTCTCATCTCTGTATCCTTTTCTATTCTTACAAGTCTTCTGCAAGAAATACCTCTCATTGTGCGAGGAAACATTTGTTCCATTTCGGTGCCGCAAGCTGGTCATACTTCTTTGATTTCCCGTGGGATGAGTCTCTTTGAGTGTGCCGAGGGCATTACCGAAGTTATTCTCTCTCATAGAGGCGAACATTCCAGATTTGTTCTTTTCTACTAAGCCTAACAAACCTTGGTTAAACTCTACTTGTTCTCGTGCTATTCACCGCAGGATGCTGCCTTCTGAAATAACCGTCGCCTTCAAATTCCAGAAACTCATGCAACTTGTTTCATCCCGGAATCACGCAAAATATATCCTCCGCAACACCAAAAACTTTTCTCTTTACAAAATGCTATCATCATTCTGGTTCTTCTTCAAGCCCTTTCTGGCATTTTGCAAAAAAAATGTCAACCCAAACTTTGCTTCTTCTTTTCCTCCTCTAGTATCTTCTGGCGGCACAACTGCCATTTTACCTTCTTCTAAAGCTGAAGTCTTCTCTCAAACCTTTGCCTCTAATTCAACTTTAAACGATTCCGAAGCTGTTCCTCCTCCTTCAACTCCCTCCAACTCATCTATGCCTAAAATTGTAATTTCTTTTAAAGATGTTATTCCTACTGTCTCTCAGCTTAACACTTAAGAAGAAATACGGTCCTGATGGTATCTCTCCTGTGGTTCTTAAAACTTGTGCTTTTGAGCTTGCTCCCTGCCTTGGTAAACTATTTCGTCTCTGTCTTTGTACATCAATCTTCCTTTCTTGCTGGAAATGTGCGCTCATTCAGCCTGTTCCGAAGAAGAGGGACTCTTCTACTGCCCCATTTCTTTAGCCTCCGTTCTTTCTAAAGTTTTTGAATCTATCCTTAACAGGAAGATTTGGAAACATCTCAATTCTTCAAATCTTATCTCTGATCACCAGTATAGTTTTCGTAATAAACGCTCTACTGGTGATCTTTCCCTTTTCTCTGACTATTGATTTTCCGCTCTTCAGCATTACGGTGAATCTTTTGCTTTCGCGCTTGACATATTGAAAACCTTCGATAGGGTCTGGAACAAAGCTTTGATTTCTAAACTTTCCTCTTTCGAAATCTATTCTTTTAAACAAGCTTCTAAGAGGTTGGGTGTTCTGATGCGCCCTCAGAATTTCTTCATGCCACCCAAGTTACTTTCTCTTTATAGGAGTGTTGTTCGCCCCTGTATGGAGTACGACTTCCACATCTAAGGTGGTTCCATTCATACAACTCTCCTTGACAAGGTGGAGTCAAGGGGTTTGCGTCTCATCAACTCTCCCGCTTTCACTAATTCTCCAAAATCTTTCTTCCCGTCGAATTGTTGCGTCACTCTCACTTTACTATAGCTATAACAATGGACACTATTCTTCTAAATTCTCCCGTCGCATACCACCAACATTGAGAGGGGCTCGTGCGACACGCCTTTCTACACAGTCTCATCCTTTCTCTGTCCAACTCTCAACCCCAGATTTAACCTCTATATGCTCAGTCTTATATGTTTTCTACTGATAAAGTCTGGAACACACTCCTTCATCTATTTTCCCAACTTCCTTTGACTTGCACACTTTCAAGCGCCATGTATCGAAACAAGTCGGCGTTTAACGATCGGGTTACGGTATTGCCCCAGCTCTGGTGGAAATTAGTAGGCCTCTGGCTATTGTCCACCAGAGGAGACATAAGGAAAGTTGGGGCACAGTGCAACATTTTAAATTACGCGCGAACCGATGCTAATATCGACTCTATATTTATATGGTTAAGTACTTCCTCCAGAAGTGGAGTGGTGAGGTTGTGTCATTTTGGAATAGAGAAATCTTTTTGTTTTTTGATTTGTAAAGTAAAAATTTTAATCACTATTTTGATCTTAATTATTCGCATTTTTTATTTACAATTTTATATTTATTGTCATGATATTAAATTTACATTTTTATCATTTAGATTACATTTCAAGTTTGGTCTTGAGTTTACAAAAAAATAAATTTACTATGTGGGACTCAGTGTAACAAAGTCACATGGGGCAGAGTGTAACACTTACACGGTGTCCTATGCATATTTTGGAACTAAATCTTTCAAGAGACAAGTCATTATTACAATTTTGAATAGGGGTATAGTAATTAAAGTTAGTTAAAACATTTTAAAGATCTAATTATTAAACTGTAAAACGTAAATGTTGACTAAGAATTAGAGACATTTTCTTTTAGTTTACCATACACCAGTTACCTTAATTCTTAATGTTTTATTACATAGTAGTATCACTGCCAATTTTTATTTATTTTACTTAGAAAATATGTGAAAATGGTTCGCCAAAGATAATGAATACCAAGTAGGATGATAAGATAGCTTGAGATGAATATGTCAGTTACCTCTTCACAGGTCGTTGGCCCAAACATTTTCCATGGCTTATCCCAAGCTGAAAGTAGAAAGTGCAAATTACAAATGGAAAGAAGAAAGGTTGTGTTCGTACGAATATTCCTGCAAAAGATAGTTTGGCAGCTGTAGTGCTGGACACGGAAGAGCTCAGAAGAATAAAATTTCAAGGAAGTCATCAAAAAAACTATTCAGAGTAGAAGCAGAGACAACTGATTATGAGTCTTCAGATGATACAAACTGTATCAAAGGGGAGGAAGACTCTAAGAGCTACATGAACCGAGAGTGAGCGACTTCGTTTACGTAAAATTTGAAGCAAAGAACATAATCTATGTATGGAAAATTTTGAAAGAAAAAGTTCAGATGGTTATTATGAGATCAACTATGTTAGAGAGTAACTAAAAAATACGGAAAAAATAATTTTCTCAAAGGAAACGGATAGAGCATCTATAAAAGAAGAAGACATTCCTATGATCTGTTAATAGTGGTGTTCCTCAAATATCTTTTCTATCCACAACACTTTTCCTGCTTCTCATTAATGACCTCTCTGTTACCTCATCTCCTATCCATTCCTATGTCGATGCCTCCACCGTTCATTGCTATTTTCAATTTCAAAGAGGCCCCTCCCAACAGCAGTTAATAGAGGCAAGGAAGGTAGCCTCGAAGAAACACCTCTAATCTATATCGTCTTTCAAATTCTTCGAAAACTCTCTACTCAAACCTTTACCTCGAGTTTCTTTTTCTCGTGATCTTTCTTGGAAAGATCACATTACTTCTCATTCTAAACAAGCTTCTAAATGGTTAGGTGTTCTTAAGCACCTTCAGAACTTCTTCACTCCACCCCAGTTGCTTGCGACACGCCTTTCTACACATTATTATCCTTTCTTTGTCGAACTTTCTGACTCCAGACTTAATTGTTTTGCTGAATCTCACATGTGCTGAACTAGTAAAGTCTGGAACACACTTCCTTTATCTGTTTTCACAACTTACAAATTAAACACCTTTACACGCCGTGTACTGGGACATGTCGGCCTTTCACTTGATCAGATTTCCGGTGTTTCTCAAACTGGAGGAATTTCGTAGCCCTCTGTCCTTTGCCTACCAGAGGTATATATATATATATATATATATATATATATATATATATATATATATATATATATATATATATATATATATATATATATATATATATATATATATATATATATATATATATATATATATATATATATATATATATATATATATATATATATATATATATATATATATATATATATATATATATATATATATATATATATTACCTCTGGTATGCCAAGGACAGGCCTACGAATTTCCTCCTCTGACCATATTTATAGTTTTTTCGTGCATGCTCTTAATAGCTGTTGTTAATTTCTCCGGAATGTTGTACACTGGGTCTTTTAATACTCTCCATAGTCTTTCCCTTTTTATCCTGTTGAAAGCTATTTCTAAGTCTATGAATGTTTTATATGCTTTCTTGTTTCATTCTGTTTTTCTCCGTCAGCATCGTCATATGGAATATCAAGTCTGTCATGCATTTTTTTTTTTTTTTTTTTTTTTTTTTTTTTTTTTTTTTTTTTTTTTGTGCAATGATAGTCATATAGAACCAAACTATCCTTCATATGCGATCGGTTTTTCAAATTTACGTTTGTTAACAAGTTAAAAATTATTTATGCTCTTAAAGAAGCGGGTCGCGCTATATTTAAAGTATTTTACTCTGATGATGGCTGATATACTTATTAGAGTGTGAATTTATCTAGGTATGGTAGGTCAAAAATATTGTATGGAAGAAATTTTTTAATATATGTATAGTTATTTATTATAGTTTGGTTTCTTATTTTGCATAAATATTTTCATAGATGAAAATTGCTATCATGATTGGATTTGGGGCCTATGTTCTGAATGTGGATTAGCACTTTCGGCAGCAGACTTACGGGAACACTTTTCTCCAAGTGTCCTAGTTACTTGTAAATCGTTACCGTGCTTCTTGTGTTCTTCTAGTTCTAACCCTGAGGCTAATATTGAACCTTTATTCAGATTGAAACTATGTTTAGAAGACGTGGTTAATGATAATCGGTTTCTCGTGGATCTCTGTGGTGATCATGCAGAGGAATTTTTTGGTAAGTAATATTTAATTCTTTGAACTTGAAATGATCATGACTTTTTAAAATAAAGCGTTGAATACATTGTAAAAATTTTTATTTCTACAATGCTTTTTTAATTGACAAGGATCAACGTTTGTGGCAAGGTTTATTTTGGTAATCCTATAAATTTTTGCTTATTATTTTCTCCCACAAACGAGATTCAGAACTATGGAACAGCAAGGTTTTGGATAGAGTCTGAACTGGAACAAAAAAAAATTTTTTTTTAAAATTTGATTGGAGCAGATATATTATATATATATATATATATATATATATATATATATATATATATATATATATATATATATATATATATATATATATATATATATATATATATATATATATATATATATATATATATATATATATATATATATATATATATATATATATATATATATATATATATATATATATATATATATATATATATATATATATATATATATATATATATATATATATATATAATTTTTTGATTGGGGAGGGCCCAATTTCAAAAAAGTTTTTTAGTTTTTGACCGATTCTCATGAAATTTGCAGGGCATATGCATTTCAATGCTCTGAAAAAAACTATATTTATGACTTTCTTGTGTCTATAAAGGTTCGAAAGTTATTTGGAACATTTTTCCTAAAAAAGTGACTATCGGTGCAAAACCACTGGTTAGAATGACCTGAAAAATTTAACTGAATGTTCTCAGTCCCAATTGCAAGAAACACTACATGGCGATTTTTCTGATCTGCTTTAGGAAAAAAAGTTATAGCACTGAATTTTTTCTTTAAAAAAAAAAAAAGAAAAATTGGTAAAATTTTCCCTTCCGGACAAAAAAAGAAAGAAAATAACGTAAGGATTTTTTTTTTTTTTTTTTTTTTTTTTTTTTTTTTTTTTTTTTTTTTTTTTTTTGGCAGGCGTTTAGAGGAGGTGCAGAGCTACAACTCTCTTTCAATACATCATTCAATGTTATTTGTTCTTTTCGAGATATAGCCTCTCAAACTTTGGAAATTTTGAAATTTCCAAGAAAATTGGCCAAATTATTTTTTATAATAACCCTGTCTCTCTTCTATACACCCACCAAAATTGAGTTTTTTTTTTTTTTTATATGCATATAAATTTTTTTTGTCCGAAAGGGTAAATTTTCAAAAATTTCAAAAAACTGTTAGAAGCTTATGTAGCTAATACATTTGTGAATATAGTGAAATTTTCAACTCATTTCGACCAGTGGTTTGTCCACACCATCCACTTAAAAAAGGGGAAAATTTAGAGAAAAAAAACTTTTAAACCGTTATAGATACAGAAAAACATCAGAAATATATATATATATATTTTTTTTTCTGAGTGCGTTGAAATGCACAGTCAGCAAATTTCAGGGTAATTGGTCCAAAAAAATTTAAAATTTCAACATCAGACCCTCCCCTTCTTAATTATAAAGTGAAGAGATTGAGAACCGGAAATGGAGGAGCATAATTTTAAAAAGGGGGAGGGGGGTGGGAAGTTTGAGGCTCCACAGTTCTGCTTTCAACAAAATTCCTTGAAATTTCTCTGCTTTTATTTTGTTTAAATGTAAAATTTAAGATTGCTTCACGTATGTTTTTTTTTTTAATATAAACTTTTGATAAATCGATGTGGAATTTATACAAGTTTTGAAAGCTACGCTTATTACCCGTGTGTGTGTGTTGTATTTATCACTAATTTAATTTTTAACATTTTCTTGTTCAATAATTGCTATAATCTATCTCCATTTGTAAATTTTACTAGTCAGTAGCTGTTAATGATGAAACATTCTCAGGTATTGAAGCGAATTTCAAGTGGACGGTAGCCCCAGTGCCTTTTTCACTTCATTGCCGAATTACCATGTTCTACCGATTGAATAGACACAATCCTTTTCAATTTTGCTTGATCAACATGGATAAAAGCGACGGGTCAGATTGTTTACAGATATGTGATACAAAACTCAACTTTTAGTTAACTCTTTGTGCATGAAACACACCTATTAGCTTTAAATTTATTACATTGTTCATTAGTTTACGTTAATTTGTATAATTTTATAATAAAGCATCGAAAGTTCATGCATTGTTACTTAAGTTTTTAATAGTTATAATATAGTGCATGTACACTTACCAAGAAATTTTAAAAAATTGAAAGTTTTCAAAAAGTTACGTTATACGAATAGTATTGTTGTAAAGATCTGCGTCCGAATCTGGTATTCAAATAACGAGTTTCTTTTTAAATCTAACAATGTTGGGGTGTGATACTTTTTCAAATTAATATTCCCCTGGTCCAACCATTCTCAATTTCATAACTCCTGCGATAAAATGCTAATTCTAAATAATTTCAGAGGTTCAGCATCCGAAATTACCTAGAAACAGCACGTCGTTTCACCTTACATGCATCAGAATATCCTTCCCTTCCTAGAAGCGAAGATGTTGACGATCCCGCTAGTCTGATTGACATTCGTATCAATATCAGGTTTCAGAATTTTCTCAATTGTAGGTTTTACCATGGAATCTTTCGTTAGGATTCCTCGAAGGAAAGTTTGGACTGTCCTCAATAAAATTTAAAAAAAAAAAAAAAAAATTTAGAAAAAAAAATTTTATTAGCTTATTATCCAAATTTGATCTAGTTGCTGCCTACAAATCCTCTTGTAATTAGTCAAAAAAAAATTTTTATTTTGTGATCGGATGCCATTTTTGTGTAAGCTACCCTGTATTGATGATAAAACAAATAACCCTCTAGGTTTGAAGAGGTCTTGCTATAGACTTTCCTCATTTGAATAATGTAAATAGGTCCACTCGGAAGATGTAGCTATGGTTAAATAATAATTTATACTAAAAGTATGGGAACCGTTTAAAAAATTGACACAGATTCAACTTTTTAATGTATAAAAGGTAAAAACAATCGTTATGCTTTTTTAATAGCTGCAACAAATATATATATATATAAAAAAAACATTTCACCAGTCCTGGTATCTGAGGAAAGGATAAAGCGTTCTTGGAAGAGAAAGAGTATTTTCCATTTCCTCCACAACAGAAGATTTAAGTGCTTTTCTTACAGCTGTTCTGCATAAGTGAAGCAAACTAGGAATCTTCGTTGGCGATTTGTAGAATATCGTACTTCCAGAAGCAAAGCTGAAAAAGAGTTATTAAATTATGTTCTTACTCATTCTCATTTTTTCTGTATACACAAAATCAACATCAAATGAAAATATTTAATTTTACTGACCATACAGCAACGCTCCCACCATCCGGTGAATAACTACATAAAAGCATCATATCGTCGTCATTTCCTGTTCCAATTTCTTCAGGAAAGTTACCATTTGTTAAGTCCCAAAACCTTAAAATCCTTAAGAAACAAAACATCATGATTGTTTTGGCTTTCCATAAATATAATGCACTCAAAATAGCATATACTGTTCATTTAAATCTGAATGAATTAATACAGTACATTACCCATCAGAACACGTTGAAATTAATTGACATCCATTTTGAGAAAACGAGACTCCTTTCACGTAAAAATCGTTAACACCAGACATATATATGACACCTGGCGGTGGGCTCGTGTGATTTAAAAATCGTAATATTTCACCTTAGAAAAGGAAAAATGATCAAAAAGGGGAAACTTTTAAATAAAAATGCCTATATATATATATATATATATATATATATATATATATATATATATATATATATATATATATATATATATATATATATATATATATATATATATATATATATATATATATATATATATATATATGAACCGACCGGGGTTGGAATTTGGCCGGGGCCGGGGTCACCCAAATTTGGCCGGGGCCGGGGTTTTCTAAAATTTGTAAAGAGGTCAAAAGCACTGAAATTTAAGGTTAAGAAAATTAGATATAAGGTTTATTTAATTGTAAGGAAGGAGTAGAATAGCCAACATTCACTTAAATTAATGATTATATGCATTTTCTCAACAAAAAAAATGAAAAAATTACAGTTTTGTATAGTTAAAGTTTAAAAAAAGTACAAAAATTAAAAAAAAAATATTCTAATTCATAATAGTGATTCAACAGGTTTACTTAAGTAAGACCCTAAGGTAAAGTTTGAAAAAATGTAAGATATAAAATTATCAATTTAACCTGTATTTATACATATCATTGTTATTTTATTGCCATGTATCAAACTTGTATCATTTAGCTGCATTATTTAAAAATTATTTTTTGTTTATACTTTCAGTCAATATGGCTAAAAGATCAGCTTCTGCAGTATTTGAATACTTTACAATGTTTCAGGATAGGCTCGAAATAGCTAAATGTAACATCTGCAGTCAGAAAATTAGAAGAGAACCTCCGGGTGCTACAAGAAAAAAAATTTCAACCAAATCTTTTGGAGTATCTAAAATCAAAACACAAAGATGAACATTCACTAGCAGAAAAGGAGCGGTCAAAAGAAACAGAAAAGAAAAAAAATCTTAATTTTCTTATATTTTGTTTGAATTTTTTTTTTTATTATTTGACTGATTGAGCTGAAATTTTCAAAGTATGTGAATTTTTTCACGAAGTTCTGAGTTGATTTCGAGCATTTTTTTGAGTCTATAAAGGTTTGAAACTTATTTGGACCCAAAGTTGAAAAAAATGAATAACTGGGTCAAACCACTGGTCCACATGAGCTGAAAATTTTGCTGAATACCTTTGCCCCAATTTCTTGCATTGGTGGGAATAGGTTTTTGATATCACGTCTAGAAAAAAGTTATATAAGCACTTGAAATTTTTTTTGCAAAAATCGTACCCTTCTGGAGGAAAAAATTATTTATAAAAAACGCTACCTACTATTTTTTTTTATTTGTGAATATTGTTTAGAAGAGGAACAGGGCAACAATATTTATTTAGTGCATATTTAAATGCTCTTTGTTTGAAGCGAGATATAGCCTCTCAAACTTTGGGAATTTTTGAAATTTGGCCAAAAATGGACCTTTTTGAAGGCTATATCTCAAAACCAACGAATCTCATCGAATAAAGTACATAGAGGAATTTGTAGCCCCACCCCTCCTCTATACACACCAAAAATAGGAAATGTTCATAGTTGTATTTTTTTTTTTAATTTTGTCTGAAAAGGTTGATTTTTTTAGTTAAAAAAAATTTCTTTTCCATAGTTGGTCAGTTTTTGGCTTATAACATTTTTTCCTATAACTCTGGGAACAAAAGGTCTATTAGAGACTTTTGTATCCCATTTAATTTTGAATAAATAGTCCAATTTTCAGCTCATTCTAAAAAGTGGTTTGGCACCGCCATTCAATTAAAAAAGGGTAAAATTTCAACAAAAAAAAACAAAAAAAAAAAAAACTTTTAAGCCGTAATAGACTCGGAAAAAAGCTAGAAATGGACTTTTCTTACCGGTAAAAAATCTATATAACTGAAAGTTTCAGCAGAATCGGTTGAAAATTTAAAAAAAAAAAAAAAAATTAAGTATAATTTGCCATTTTAACCCCGGCCGGCAACCCCGGTTTTCCTTGATTTTTGGCCGGGGCCGGGGTCAGTAAAAATGGCCGGGGCAGGGGCCGGGGCCCGGTCGGTTCCTATATATATATATATATATATATATATATATATATATATATATATATATATATATAATATATATATATATATATAAGAACTTACCACTATTAGTATCCCAAATAATTACTGTTGTATCACTTGAAGCTGTAGCAACCAAAGCTCCATCAGGAGAAAAAGAGGATGCATTTACATCGTTCAAGTGACCGACGAGTCTTTTATGAAGACTATATTCCTCCATATTCCAAAGAAATGCCTTAAAAATAAATAAATAAATAACTTGGATAATATTGGAATTAAGAATTTGTACCCATCAAGAACTTTTAAAACACTAAAGTCATCTCACCTTCTGTTTAATACCAACAGAACAAAGCAATTTTGAATTTGGGGACCAAGAGAGATCTCTGAAGGCAATTTTTGTTTTGTCTGATAATGTTTTAAACATGTTTCCATCATCTGACAAGTCCCATACCTAAAAATAAAATTATTGCAGTAATAATTAAATCTATAATTATTAGTATTTATTTATATCTTGAATATACGAGAAAATAAAAAAATGCCATTATATATATATATATATATATATATATATATATATATATATATATATATATATATATATATATATATATATATATATATATATATATATATATATATATATATATATATATATATATATATATATATATATATATATTATATATATATATATATATATATATATATAAATCAATAATATGCATATGGATATATTGCAATACCAATACTACTTGAACTCAAATGAAATTATGTGTAGGCATTAAAGTTCAAAGTAAAAAATATATTCCGTTAAGGAGCTAATTTAGGCAAAGCCAATTCTAGTACAATGCGGACAGAAATATGTGAACTGGCAGTCTTGTTTAATATTTTACTTTAGGGGTTCGATTTACTGTATCCGAATGTGCAGAGAATACTAAAACAGCAAGACTAATATCCTTTTAGATGATAATGACCTATGTAAAGGCATGCAAAAACAAATTTTGGTGGTAGTTGTATCAATGAGAAAAGAGGTTAGGGTACTCAATGGACGTGACAAAAGACGCTCACACGTGTGCAATGGGAAGTAAGTTTAAGTTGGAGTTGCTATTTGCCCTAGATAAGGTTAAAATATAACAAAAAGAACTGAAGAATAATTTAAATTGAGTATTTCAGCCAACTCTAAACTCTTCCTTCTCATAATTATGGTGCTATATGAATAAATAGAATGGTGATGTAGGTTATCTAGTATCTACATCCACCATATGAGTCATACCTTCTCACCTAAATACAAAAACATTTTGAACATCCCAATTTGCAAAACACTTCCTAATCTGCAGATTTGAAATCTTCAAACAGCATAGAAAAGTTAACTTAGAAAATAAAGATTAGTCTAAGATTAATGCTTAGAGTGAGAGAGTCTAAAGCAAGAAAGAAGTATGTCCTCTTGCCTACTAAATTCTTTCATAGAAAGGGGAGCATAGTTCGTATTTATGTAAATTTAAATAGTTTGAGAACGACACTGCTGATAATTAATCAGAAAAACATTAGAATTTTTGCATCTATGTTTGAATGAATTCAAAATTATCGTTGAAAGCGGAAACTGGTAAAGGAATGGTTGATTTGAAGAAATTGATGTCTAAGACGGGATGGGCTTGAATGGGTAAATTAATTCTAGAAATGCTCACGGATGGATTTAAGAGGCTTTAGCCAAACAGGTTAAAAAGATATGTATCTTAAAAAAGTGTCCCATTATAATGCACGAGCTCTTCGGTCTATGCAAATGCACAAAAAAAAGGGATTGTGGAAATTTATAATTGTTTTAAAAACTTTATAAAACGACAAGTGAATATATATTATATAATATATATATATATATATATATATATATATATATATATATATATATATATATATATATATATATATATATATATATATATATATATATATATATATATATATATATATATTAATATATATATATTTTTTTTTTTTTTTTACCTTGATAGTACCATCTTGAGAACCTGATGCGAGTCGTAGAGATCCGTCGTGAGCAAATGCTAAACTGTTTACAGCAAATTTATGATCGGTCAACTCTAATAATAGCTTTCCTGCAGAAGAAATATTTTCATTTGAGGTTGAAAAATGCGTTAATAATTTTTATCAGTATTGTACTAAAACATCTCTCTTAATGACTCTCCTAATCTACCCTATTATTTCAAAATATCTGGTTTACCTTAGCCATATAAATAGTATATATATATATATATATATATATATATATATATATATATATATATATATATATATATATATATATATATATATATATATATATATATATATATATATATATATACCTGTATATGGATCCCAGATTCTAATTCTTCCATTAATATGACCCGTGGCAAGGGTCAAGTCTTGTGAAAAGTTGAATCTTGTCCAGTAATCTCTTTTTAAGTGTGATAAATTTCCATCGGGAACCCCAGTCCCAAAAGCCAAACTGCAAACCTGGAAACCTGCGTCGATAGATATTCTTTCACTTAGGAATGAACTCCCAAAAGAATCTCCTTCCTGAGAATGCCTAAAAAATTAATATATATATATATATATATATATATATATATATATATATATATATATATATATATATATATATATATATATATATATATATATATATATATATATATATATATATATATATATATATATATATATATATATATATATATATATATATATATATATATATATATATATATATATATATATATATATATACATATATATATATATATATATATATATATATATATATATATATATATATATATATATATATATATATATATATATATATATATATATATATATATATATATAATGCTTAGGTTCATCAGTTTCAAATGTACATTCTTGTGCCCATGCTCTATGCTACTTACGAAATCAAATGTTTGTAAGTCGTAAAGCGTGTAACAGTTTTTTTTTATCACTGTTCAGGATGTACGATTATGCCGATTGCTTTCTTCTTCATCAAAAGTCATGCATAAAACTTCTCCTTTCTTTACTAATCCTACTAAAAAAATAAAAGAAAACACATTTACGCACACACACTTATTTGGAATACAATGAACTCACTGCATTATGAATCAGGAAGATAGAAAAGAAAGCAATAGATAAATTATGTGAAAAAAAATTTTTTATAACTATCGCAATATACTTTAGATATTGAAATTTTCTTATGTATTCAAACAGTTCTCTTCTAGCAACCCTTCATATCTGTCCTTATTTTCATATCACATAAATAAAACGGGTATTAAGCTCTGTTTCCCTTCAAAATATCCACCCCTTCTCCCTCACCCTAATATATTTACATCTCATTTATACATATTAATTTTTCTATCTCTACATATCTTCAAACTCTGGCATCGACCTTCCAATAATAAATATACCCATTTTATTAGTTAAAAAATATGGGGGGAAAATAAAAAAAAATTTCATGCAATATAAATACTTTTGTTTGATGTATTCCTATTGGAATCAAAATTAAGAAAATCTTAAGTTTCAAAAAGGATAAAATAAAATAAACTATTTAATAACCTGTACGGAAAAGCAATTCAAAACTAATATGTCTCATATATACTAAAAAATTTTAAATGAAAAGCAGAATTAAGATGCAACGCTTCTAATTAGGGTACTAAAGTCATCTGAGTAGAAGAAAGTAATGTCATCACAGTAACAGGAATACAAAATTTATTTTTATTTTTTTACAGAAGTAAAAATTAACATTAAAATAATCATTACAGCAGATTGTCAAAATTCATCTTTAAACAAGTTCGATATATATATATATATATATATATATATATATATATAT
>SEYY01000987.1:228096-238366 GCA_009176605.1 Armadillidium nasatum
TGTGGCCGTAACTAAATTTACTTATTATTTTCAACTAAATTGAACACTTGTTTAGCAACAAAAGATTTTGTTGCTGATGCTTCAAAAATTGGTTATAACTATTAAAATTTACACACACACATACACACACTCACACACAAATGTGCCACGCAAACACGCATAAACACACACACACACACACACACATATATATATATATATATATATATATATATATATATATATATATATATATATATATATATATATATATATATATATATATATATATATATATATATATATATATATATATATATATATATATATATATATATATATATATATATATATATATATATATATACCGTGGCTCAAATGGTAGAGTGATTGACTCACGTGCTTGAGGGCACCGGTTCGATCCCACTTGGGGATCCTAGGCATATACTACCTAGAAAAGTTCCTCTCCTAGAATAGGGCAATGCCCGTGAGATGTGAACTTTTTATATTAATAATATATATATATATATATATATATATATATATATATATATATATATATATATATATATATATATATATATATATATATATATATATATATATATATATATATATATATATATATATATATATATATATATATATATATATATATATATATAATATATATATATATATATATATATATTAAAACTTCATGATGTTTTCTAAACTGTCTTTATGTTTCATATGTTATTTATTGTATATTATACCATATAATTATATTAGACTGTGTTTATACCGCAAATTTTGGTTATATACTGATAATTTCATTAAACTTGGCACAATGCAATTACGTCACAAACTCGAGATTTGTCAACTCTGCAACGCTAGTTCGCGCGGTGGGATTTCTCTCTGCTTGGAGTGTTGGAATTGTGTACAATGTGTAGTTTATAGTCTGAAATTTGTAATAGAATTTGTTTTTTTGTTTGTTTTCTTTATAAATTGGTGTTTAGGTCTAGACTCATCTACATTCTTTATTAATTAGAATTATCTATGATCATGAATGAATTTCTAAAACAGTGGAATTTTAGAATACCATTATTGGAAGGTAAATAATAGTTCTTATTCTGTTTGTACATACTTTTGCATATTTTATATTACATTGCGAAAACTTCGCCCAATACTTAACATATTACCTAGAAGGACCATATAGCCTATAACCTATGTTAGATTTACATGGTCTGTCACAATATTGCATTATAGTAAAATGTATAATTAAAATTTTATAGCAATGCCTGGCCTGTTGATTTACTGATGATCAATAAGTAATGCCAATATCAAAGAGTAGGCCTACTTATGCTAAAGTAAAAAATAAGGATATTTTAATTAAGTTGTGTAATTGTTGAGAATTACTACTTAACGATTTTTTCAGTTAATGTTAAAAGTAAAAGAAAGTGATTGCATGATAATATATGTAGACCTAAGGCTGAATCTAGAAGCTTATAGTACCCCTGGTAATAATTCGATCTGGTACGATTCCTTTATTTTTCACTATATTGAAATATGAAGTCAAAATATGTTTAAATGCATTCTACACATACTATTAATTTACAGTACAGTAATATAAACATATAAAATAAAAAAAAAAAACTATTAAAAAAAATAAAACATTTTTTACTCCAAATTGTAATACTGTTCTTTGATTGTCCTTCGTTTGTACAAAAATAAGGAAAATAATTTAATTGCTATATTCTTCGTTTGTACAATAATAATTTAATACTAGTTTGCTATATTTGTCCTTAAATCAGTATATATATATATATATATATATATATATATATATATATATATATATATATATATATATATATATATATATATATATATATATATATATATATATATATATAAATTAGGAGTCATTTAAACATTTCTGAGAAAATCTAATAAACTATTTTTTACCAAAATTCACAAGTGTAATGTATACATATATTTGTGGTTAAAGTCATTTAAAAAAATTTAGCGCACACAATTTTACTTTAGTTCCCCATTTAATTCCAATTTCTTTTAAATAAAGAAAACAGAAATATCCGTCTGAATGTTGTTCAATTTATACTTGAAAAGAAAGAATTGGACAGTTTAAAAGACAGTCAATTTCATTTTAGTAGCATAAATTTTTTTTTTTATTAATTTTTTGGAAGTTTTTATTTTTAATATATATTTATACTACTTTCATGAAAGAAAAGTATGTGTAGAATGCATTTCAATATATTTTAACTTCATATTTTCAATATAGTGAAAAATAGAGAGGTATCGTGTCAGATTGAATTATTACCTTACCCCTTGCTTATCCATATGTTGATGTAACTTTAAATTAAATATCAAAAGGGAGATACTTTCTATCAATTACATCATGTGGTTAAGCATTCCAGTAATTGACCACCCAGCTGCTGAAATTTTCTCATGTCTAGTCTCTAGGTGACGAGTCTTTTTTTTAACTTCTTAGTATGAGCTTTGGTCATCCTATTATGATGTAAAGGGAAAAATTTGTTTACATTTAATGTCAATTGATGAGAAAATTTTAAGTAATTGAATTATATCTCCTCTGGAAAGCATCATGAGTTCTCATTGCATATGGACATGGTTCACTCTGAACTCGTGTTGGCTTGAAGGGCAGTATTTTGTCTGCATGGAAGAACGGCATATCCTTTCATCTCCCCTATAGATAGGGACATTGACAATAGTTTTTTTTTTCTTTTTAAATACCTTTATACAACTTTACCATATAATTATACTAATTACATCGCCATATGTAATTATTTATATTCTAAAGTATTACATATTGTCTATGACATTCTGTTTTATTCATAAGTTTTTCATATGAAAAAATAATATTTACAAATGGAAAGTTTTTCAAGGATCGTGGATGCTCCTAACTCCTTAATCATGAAATATATAGATATATAGTTCTCGCTACATGCTTGGGAGGAATGGAATATCAGATGAAAACCTTTACTATAGAGATGTACCGATACCAGTAAAGAGGCCGATACCGATACTCTATTTTTTTTAGGTGCCGATACCGATACTTTAATTATTATAAGAAATACACAGTAATAAGATAGAAAATTTGTGTACTGCTAGGCAACTGAGGATTGCATTCTATGTACAACCAATACTTAGTCATGTATTTCATATTTGGTTGTGCCCAAGTATATTTTATAAATTAAAATATCTTTTAGGGATAATAAATGGAAATATAATACTAATAACTTTTTTATGTTTGTGTTTATTCAAAAAATATTCCATTTCCATTTTCCAGTAAGTATTAACAAAGTTTAGCTACTCGCTTTTATGTTTTAACATGATTACAATTTACAAGAAGATTCTTTAACTAGCTACAGTATAAAGAATAAAAGTAATGAAAGAAGAGACCTCAAATAATCAGCAGAAAAGACAAAATATAAAAAAACGCTATTATTCAAACATGACATAATATACTCCTTTAAGGTAAAGACATCACTTAGTAGTCGAATTCAAAGTATCGGAGTATCGGCCAAGTTCAGCCATATTAACCAATACCGATACCCAAAAAAATGACCGATACTGCCGATACTATCGGTACATCTCTCTCTACTATATATATATATATATATATATATATATATATATATATATATATATATATATATATATATATATATATATATATATATATATATATATATATATATATATATATATATATATATATATGGACTGACCAGGGCCTCAGCCAACCCCAGTGATTTTTACTGGCCCCAGCTAAAAATCAGAGAAAACCAGGGTTTACCTCCTGGGGTTTGAGCTTAGTATGAGCTCTGGTCAGCCTATTATGATGTAAAGGAAATAATTTGTTTACATTTATTTTATCAATTGATGAGAAAATTGAAAATACATTAATCATATCTCTCCTGGAGAGCATCTTGAGTTCTCATTGCATGTGGATGTGGTTCATTCTAAACTGGTGATGATCTGAAGGGCAATATTTTGTCTACTTAATGGTGGATTAAATGAAACAATATAAGAAAATCAAAATTTTTCTTCTTGCTTTTTCAATATTTTCTTTTTCTTTTCTGTTTCTTTTGACCGCTCCTCTTCTGCTATTGAATGTTCATCTTTGTGTTTTGATTTTAGATTCCCCATAAAGATTTGGTTGAAAATTTTTTACTTGGGGCACCAATAGGTCCTCTTCTAATTTTCTGGCTGCAGATGTTGCATTTAGCTATTTTGAGCCTATCCTGAAACATTGTATAAAGTACAGTTCTCCCATACTGCTGAAGCTGATCTTTTAGCTATAGTGACTGAAAGTATAAACAAAATGATTTTGAAATAATGTAGCCAAATGATACAAATTTGGTACACAGCAATGAAATAACAATGATATGTATAAATAGAGGTTATATTGATCATTTTATATATTGCATTTTTTCAAACTTTAACTTATGGTCTTACCTGTTGAATAACTATTGTGAATCAGGAATAAAAATAAAAAAAAAAAAAATTTTTTTCAAATTTTTTATTATACAAAATCTGTAATTTTCTGAAAAATGTATATAATCATTAATTTAAGTGAATCTTGACTATTTTCTTAACCTAAAATTTCAGTGCTTTAGACCTCTTTAAATATTCTATGCAATCCTGGCCCTGGCAAAATTCCAACCGTGGTTGGTCCCTATATATATATATATATATATATATATATATATATATATATATATATATATATATATATATATATATATATATATATATATATATATATATATATATGAACTGACTGGGGCAGGGGTTTCCTAAAATTTGTAGAGGTTAGAAGAACGGAAATTTTTTTAAAGAAAATTAGATGCAATTTTAATGATTTATTTAATTATAAGGAAGGATGTAGAACAGTCAACATTCACTTAATGATTATATGCATTTTCTCTGAAAAGTTTAAAATATGTACAAAAATTTAAAAAAAATTTTTTTTTTTCTGATTCACAATAATGATTCAACAGGTTTTCTTAGGTAAGACCCTAAGTTAAAGTTTGAAAAAAATGTAAGATATAAAATTATCAATATAACTTGTATTTATACATATCATTGCTATTTTATTGCTGTGTATCAAACTTGCATTGTTTAACTATATTATTTCTTAATTATTATTATTTTTAAACTATCAGTTGCTATAGCTAAAAGATCAGCTTCTGCAGTATGGGAGTACTTTACAATGTTTCAGGATAGGCTCGAAATAGCTAAATGTAACATTTGCAGTCAGGAAATTAGAAGAGGACCTCCGGATGCCCCAAGTAAAAATGTTTCAACCAAATCTTTATGGGGGCGTCTAAAATCAAAACAAAGATGAACATTCACTAGCAGAAGAGGAGCAGTCAAAAGAAAAATAAAATATTGAAAAAACAAGAAGAAAAATCTTAATTTTCTTATATTATGTTTGATTTAATCTACCATTAATAAATATAATTTGCCATTTTAACCCCAGCAGGCAAACTGCAGTTTTCCCTGATTTTTAACCGAGCCCCAGTTGGTCCATATATATATATATATATATATATATATATATATATATATATATATATATATATATATATATATATATATATATATATATATATATATATATATATATATATATATATATATATATCAGGGCCCTAGTCAGGAGGAGAGGATATGGGGATCAAACCGTCCTCCCATAAAATTATCCTATAAGGTTTCTTGGTAGAAGAAATAATTATGCATTTCTCAGAGTATCATTTATGGACCTATACAAATTTTATTCTGGGATAATAGGGATATTCAAATTTAATTTAAACTAGTGACCAATTGATGTGTTTGTTACTTTAACATTATATAGGTGTCTGATCCTGAAGAACTATCCTCTGACTTAAATGGAAATGCAGGACACAAGCCAATTTCAAGGAAAATGAAGCTTGATGATGGGGTAGATACAGAGGATTCATTTGCAGTAGCAACATCATCAGCAGCAATGCCAAAATTTGAGGTGATCGTAACTAACGTGTTATATATATATATATATATATATATATATATATATATATATATATATATATATATATATATATATATATATATATATATATATATATATATATATATATATATATATATATATAAGAATTGCAATTGAGGATTTTATTTAAAAGTTTTTAATAATGAACTTTGCATAATATAGATATTAAAGAAATTTTGAAAAGAGCATCAAAAGGACAAATCATGTTAAGAAATTATGAACTATATGGGAAACTTGAGAAAGTTCACAGAGATGATATAGTTCAAATTTTAGTTGATCATTGCATTGAACAGGAGCATTTTATTATGGAGTAAATTTTTAAATTAAATACTGTTAACAGGATAAAGTGTTGGTATTCTTTGAATTTATATTTAAAATTAATAAAATTAATTTCTGAGATAATACATTAAATGTTTTAGAACTGAAATGCAAATACCTGCATGCCACACTTTTAATAATAATTAAAATATTTGTCAGTTTTTAAATATTTTATGTTCTATGCGGTGAGCCTCTACATTGAAACTATAGGTAGTATTGTTAGTGATTTATACTTGTTGCTGGAATAGAATTCATTTGTAACAGGATAAAGTTTCTTCTTTCATATTCTATATTTCCAATCACATGAGTCTTGCAAAAACACTTTTTCAAAGTCAAATAGCTTTGGCCTTTTTTTTTTTTTTTTTTTTTGGGGGGGGGGGTATATATATATATATATATATATATATATATATATATATATATATATATATATATATATATATATATATATATATATATATATATATATATATATATATATATATATATATATATATATCAGATCTGTAAACAAGATAATGCAATTTTATGATTATCTTATTCCTAAATTATTTCCAAAGGAGGATTCGAATACCTACTTCATTCCACCTCAAACGGACGGCATACAACAGAAAAGAACCTAAGGAAAGTTCATTGAAAGGTACCGGAATATCAGACAAAAGTTTCGAAAACTTGGATTATATTCAAAACAAAATTTTAAAAGTGGAACTAAAAAATCTGTTAACAGTATCACATTGAATGAAGGTATTATATGTATTTTTTATTTGTTTTATTAAATAACCTACGAATTTTTTTTAATTTAAATAATTATATTTTAAAGTTAGGTAATAAATAAAAATCTATTAGATTATTGAATGAAAAATTGTCTTAAAATAATAAGATAATTTGGCAAACTTTTCAGGTGACTATTTGTCAGAGGAAGAATATTTTGAAAAGCAGCAATGGCAGAAATTTAATAGACAACCTTGGGGACTAGTTGAACAAATATGGAAGGAAACTTCTGCTAACAGAATATTAGTTATTCACCATAACTAATAAGTACCATAAGCAGTACTTTGCTTGATTGATTGACCAATATTGGAGCATGCAAATGGATACATTCTGGTGAATATATATATATATATATATATATATATATATATATATATATATATATATATATATATATATATATATATATATATATATATATATATATATATATATATATATATATATATATATATAAATATATAATAGGCATGTCTTCTTAAAGTGGAAGAATTATACTATTCTATTTTTTTGTTTAATTAGGTAAACATTGATTTTACGACTGTTCGGCACTTCTGCTAAATTTTATCTCAAGTGGAATTTGAACAAAGAAAGTATTAAACATTTGATGATGGAGAGAATCAAAGATAAAACATGTTTTAAAAAGTGTTTATCCGGAAAATTCAGGAGGTAGCAGTAATTTATGTTTGCTTTCATTTTAATTATGATTTTTATGAAAATTTACTTATTTGAAAATAGTAATTAATGATAATTATAAGATATTCATGTTTTACTGGAAAATGTTTTTATAAATCACATAGTTTAATGAAAGGCATGACCTCCATTATTATATATTAATGTTGAAATATAATTATGCCTATTATATTACAAAATTTAGTTTTGAGTAAGAGTGTGAAGTGTGTGTGTTTGTGTTAGATATTTTGTTATTGGTCCTTTAATTGTTTCAGACTAGAATCTTTCCAATAAAGTTTGAGGTCGAACTTTTATGATAAATTACAACTCATGAATACGGTTTCTTAGGTTTTAACATCCCTGTTTATTTTCTTAGGAGAAGATGCTGTGCTTTTGTATTTACTACCGTTGCTGCTAAAACCAAAAATAAATTTCGCTTCCATTAAAAAGAACACATTTTGGAAACCTTACAAACGTGATATGCAAGAGGCTTTTGTGATACATGTTCAGGTAATTTTTATTGAATTATTAATAGATTTTATTATACTTTGCTATTAACTAAATCGTAACTTTCGAATTAATGAGGTCGAATCTTTTATGATAAATTACAACTTTCAGTCAATATGGCTAAAAGATCAGCTTCTGCAGTATTTGAATACTTTACAATGTTTCAGGATAGGCTCGAAATAGCTAAATGTAACATCTGCAGTCAGAAATTAGAAGAGAACATTTCCCTGTATCTAAAATCAAAACACAAAGATGAACATTTAGCAGAAAAGGAGCGGTCAAAAGAAACAGAAAAGAAAAAAATCTTATTTTTTTTATTTTTTTTATTTTTATGATTGAGCTGAAATTTTCAAAGTATGTGATTTTTTCACGAAGTTCTGAGTTGATTTCGAGCATTTTTTTTGAGTCTATAACGGTTTGAAACTTATTTGGACCCAAAGTTGAAAAAAATGAATAACTGGGTCAAACCACTGGTCCACATGAGCTGAAAATTTAACTGAATAATCTTAGCCCCAATTTCTTGCATTGGTGGGAAAGATTTTTTAAATCACGTCTAGAAAAAATTTTTTTTGCAAAAATCGTACCCTTCTGGAGGAAAAAATTATTTAAAAAAAAAAATTTTTCCTATTTTTTTTATTTTTGTGAATATTGTTTAGAAGAGGAAAGGTCAACAACTTTTATTTAGTGCATTTTTAAATGCTATTTGTTTGAAGCGAGATATAGCCTCTCAAACTTTGGGAATTTTTGAAATTTGGTCAAAAATGGACCTTTTTGAAGGCTATATCTCAAAACCAACAATCTCATCGAATAAAGCATAAGAATTTGTAGCCCCACCCCTCCTCTATACACACCAAAAATAGGAAATTTTATAGTTGTATTTTTTTAAAAAAAAAAAAAAAAAAAAAAAAAAAATTTTTTTTTTTGTAAAAAATTTTTTTTCTATAGTTGGTCAGTTTTTGGCTTATAACATTTTTTCTATAACTCTGGGAACAAAAGTCTATTAGAGGCTTTTGTAGCCCATTAATTTTGAATAAATTACTTTCAGCTCATTTAAAAGTGGTTTGGCACCACCATTTATTGAAAAGGGTAAAATTTAAAAAAAAATAAAAAAACTTTTAACCATTATAACGCTAGAAATACTCTTACCGGTAAAAAATTTATAACTGAAAAGTTTCAGCAGAATCGGCTGAAAATAAAAAAAAAAAATTTTTTTTGTATAATTTGCCATTTTAACCCCGGCCGGCAACCGGTATTTTAGCCGGGGCCGGGGCCGGGGTCAGTAAAAATGGCCGGGGTTGGCCGGGGCCGGGGCCCCGGTCGGTTCCTAGTAACAGTAGCAATATCGTCAGGCTTGTCCAGGTACTTTTATCTCTCTTCTTCTCATCTACATAAAAAAAATGGCGTCCGTTAACAGTTCCTCAGTTCCAACTAAAAATTACCTCTCATAAACTTCGTATTCTTCCCCATCACCACTTGGGATTTGTCGGATACCGGTGATGAGGTTCATGCCGCCGAGGAACTGCTGATGTGTTCTCTTGCCGGTCTTTTTTTATTGATTTATGTAGCGTGCGCTGTCTTCAATCTAATTTCAACTTGTTGAAAACCACCTCTCTTCGTTTAAACCTTCAGTTCTTGTTCTTGATCGAAAGTCAGGTGTCTGAACTTTCTGACAGCAACTCCTATTCTATTCCCTCCTACTATCTCTATCCTCAATTTTCTTAAAAAAGGCGGATGTTGTGCATATGTACGCCACGATGTTGCCGATTCAATCTATATATATATATATATATATATATATATATATATATATATATATATATATATATATATATATATATATATATATATATATATATATATATATATATATATATATATATATATATATATATATATATATATATATATATAATAATTGCTTTCAGTTTTCTTAACCAGGCTTTCTTTCATCCACTAATTGAAAAA
>SEYY01000987.1:238466-248466 GCA_009176605.1 Armadillidium nasatum
CTCCTCTCTCTCTCTCTCTCTCTCTCTCTCTCTCTCTCTCTCTCTCTCTCTCTCTCTCTCTCTCTCTCTCTCATCTCTCTCTCGATTAAGTAAGAATTTTTTTTTTTTAAATTAAATATATGTGTTATATGGCCGTAGGCATGATCTTACGGCAACGGTTCAGCTAAAGGTTAGGCCTGTATACCACGCCAACGCCGGTCGTAAGATTAAATAGGTCGAAATGGGTTCATTAGAAAACTAAATAATAATAATGCCGGAATTTTAACTTTAAAATTGTCGTTCACAATTTTTTTTTTTTTTTTTTTTAAATTAATTTTACATCTTTTTATAATTTTCTTTATCAGAATTCTTCAAGGATTCCAAAAATGTTATCATTTTTAATGTATGTTTAGTAGTTTTTTTTGTAAAATTTGTGTGAACTAAAGTGGTCTGATATATATATATATATATATATATATAAATATATATATATATATATATATATATATATATAATAATATAATATATATAATTATATATATATATATATATATATATATATATATATATATATATAAATTGCAGCCCCTCCTTACCAAGTTTACACGAGCCGCCACTGATATATATATATAATATATATATATATATATATATATATATATATATATATATATATATATATATATATATATAATATATATATATATATATATATATATATATATATATATATATATATATATATATATATATATATATATATAAACAACAAGAACTTGGCTCTTCTAAAAACACTTTAGAATTCATTGTCGGTAAAAATTTATCAGTTTTATCTGCCAACTAACTGACCAATTACCGAAAATCGTACGATCATCTATTACAATTTTTATCTAATATTAAAACTAATTAATTTACATTTCGAGAAAGAAAAAAAAACAGTAAAAAAGGAACATTAATTTTAAACCCTTATAAATTATTATAAGAACGTTAATTTAACAGGAATCTAAGTAATAGATCTTTATAAATATAATTTAACATACATGTGTGTATAAAGATGTGTATACATGAAGGCCTTCAAAGGGGAAAGACTTTGACGGTCAAAATCACTACTGCAATTTGATTACGAATTATGTAAGCACATAAAGCATTACCAAGCGTTCTTGAGGAAGCCGTTCGCCAACTTCATTTGTTTGTAGGCACGCATAATTGTTAGCATTCTTTTTATTAATCATTTTCTCTCATGTTGAAGGGTAAAGCATTCTTGAAGCACATCAGCTACTGTAAATAGAGTTTTCGTCTGTCATTTTGAAATGTTAGAATTATTATACAACACTTAATTCTCCTTTAATAACTTCGTTATTTTCTTCCTTCTCACAAACACAAAATTAATAACCTATAATAAAATGTAACAATATACTAGAATGCAGACCATCAAATTACATCTTTTCGTGTAATCTTGTCAGCAAGGATTTTATCAATAAAAAAATAATCAATCCTAATCCTAATATAGACAAATGAACGCTTACAAGCTATGGCTGCTAGGCTATTAACCCGGCATGCATCACCGACCCGATTACGCATTCCAAATACAAACGCGGCAGACCGCTACGTGGTATATGGTATTTATTTTCTTTAAATAGTTTGGAAAACGGTTAACGTAAGTGCAAATGGACATTGGGAAAGTTTTGGTATGGGAAAGCCTTAGAAAAAATCTTGTTTCACTATTTATATAACGAAATAATTTTTTCCCATTTCTCTCATATATATATATATATATATATATATAATATATATATATATATATATATATATATATATATATATATATATATATATATATATATATATATATATATATATAATATATATATATATATATATATATATATGCGCGTGTGGTGCAATGAAAGCCTGTTTATTTGCTCTGTCTTAAAAAAGTAAACTCTATAAACCAGATAACCAGGGAGTCTATAATATTGAATTTTATATTTAATCAATACATTTACTGCCCCGATAAGCATGGTTGGAAAAATAACCTTTTTACAATACAATTCTCCACAAGTCGATATCCACCAATCTTAGTTTCTACATCCATTAGTCTTAGTTTCGATACCCATCAGTCTTAGATTCGATACCCATATGGATATCGAAACTAAGGTCTTAGTTTCGATATCCATCAGTCTTAGTTTCGATATCCATCGACCATCATTCTAAGTTTCGATATCCATCAGTCAAAGTTTCGATATACATCAGTCTTAGTTTCATTACAGTTTCAAAATTTTCCCCATTGTTCTTTTATATATTCTTCCTTTTTTGCAGTATATTTGCACAAATTCATTTGTAAATAACTTATGTTAATAAATTGTATTTTATCCTAATCTAAGAGTTTAAAGTCCCATCACACTTAATTAAAAATTTGTATATCCTAATTTCTTATATAAATATTTTCAGACATATTTTGAAACTATATTTACAAAGGTTGTGTGAATATCACATTAACTATATAAATATTAAAAATAATTACGCAAAAACGTACACTGAAAAAAATTATTATTATTTATAAACATTTAGTATGTTTATACGGAACTTCGGAATATTTACTGCTTTTTTTGGGGGGAGGGGGGAGGGTGGAAGAATCCCATAGTAAAATCAAGTATTTGTAACCTATCTAACATTTTGTCAGTAGTAAGTTAGGTAATATTGACTGTAATTAGTTAATATTTGGCATTTTATTATACTAGTTTATTCTAAAACATCTACTAAATAATCGGAATTAAGAATACTAGAAGAGTTTGAGAAGCTACACAGGTTTATCAAAAACTTCACATCCCCGGTATCTGTGTAATTTTAGGTAAAAGTAAACACTACACAAATAATACAATATCAAATTACAGTCACTATTTCACAAAGTTTTCATCTGTGTCAATCGACACTAATTTCCTCATCAATATTAAATACAAGTTCTTATTTGAGTAACCTATATGTGACAAACCTTTCACATTTTGTTACTGCAAATCATTTGCGCAACATGAAACGATTACTTCTACGAAGAAATTCTCTTCACTCAATGACAACGATTTTCTCTAAACTGCTCATTATTATCTTATTCAAAAGGCATTTCTACGGACACTATCAAAATCCACATCTTATATGTCCCATATGACAACTCTTGTTTCTTTTCAAGGTCCCATATGTCGTTTTGTTTGCTTTTTTTTTTTTTTTACATTTCATAAATGGTACTTGGCAGGAGTACTTATTGCGTAATTTCAAGTATCTTTTTGAAAGGCTACTACAAGATTTTTTTTCATTTATAATTAAAAGAATTCTCTCTAAATTATCTCTATATATTCTCTTAATTCACAATTTTACATGGCCAAATTTTTTTATTTTTTATTTTTTTTTAGTGTAAATAATATATACCGAATTCTCTACGCCTTCTCTTGGATAATGTGGCTTTTTTCGTTTTACCCCCCCCCCCCCGAATATAGAGACTATGAAAAAAAAATGGTTATTGATCTACATGCAACGGTTTTTACCAATATCTCCAAACCTGAGATTTTGCCAAACGGCCAATGACTGGCTACGAGCAACACCCTCTGACGAGGCCACACATGACTAAGATAAATACCAAACATTTTTTTAAAATCTTACGTTCTTCACTCTCTTATTAATATCCTATTCCCTCTGCGTATATGGATAAGTTTTTATTATTATTATTATTCGACAAAATATCTAATTTCAACATGATAGAACACTTTATATCTATTTTCTGGTACTAAAAACTCCTCTACTCACATGTATATATTATTCTATCATTAACGCAATGAAATAGGTCTATTCTATTAGTATAATAAGAGAGGTGATGAAAATATGAGAAAAATAAGAACCTAAAGGTATTAAACATTGCCAGAGGATCCCAGGACCCTTTATAAGGATCTTGTAGTTCCAAATTTAATTAGAAAATTGTACCTATATATATATATATATATATATATATATATATAGTATATATATATATATATATACTATATATATATATATATATATATATATATATATATATATATATATATATATTATAATATATATATAATAGGAATAAAAAATTTTCGCGTTACAATTTTTTTAATATGATTAAAAATATCTAAATTTATTCTATAGTTTATCCTACTAAAATTATACAGTATGAAAACATATTACAGGGTCAATAGCCTTAAGCAAACATTTATTTCCGCAAAGGTCACACCTGTTCCTAGCTTCGAAAAATAAAGGACTAATTTGTCTGGCTACACACACATATACAGTCATGGTCATCTACGGTATAAATGGATTAAAATATAAGTCATCGGTCACTTCCTCTCCGAAAGTCACCTCTCTCTATTCAAATACTTTCATCCCCCGGTCATTCTCAACCATATCTGTAAATACTGATATAAGACTTCCGTATTTCATCTATATACAAAGAGCTCTCTCTCTCTCTCTCTCTCTCTCTCTCTCTCTCTCTCTCTCTCTCTCTCTCTCTCTCTCTCTCTCTCTCTCTCTCTATATATATATATATATATATATATATATATATATATATATATATATATATATATATATATATATATATAGAGATATAGAGAGAGAGAGAGAGAGATAGAGAGAGAGAGAGAGAGAGAGAGAGGAGAGAGGAGAGAGAGAGGTAATGGGGTACCTCCACCTTGCAACCACCAATTTTTTTCGTTTTTTCTTCTCACCAAAAGTTGATATATATTTGTGTACTTAAAATTTATCAGAAAAGTTTCATCACCATCTTCCCGATCACGTGTGAGATGTAATCCACGTCACAGATCGTGCACAATAAAAATAATAATAATAATAATAATAATAATAATAATAATAATAATAATAATAAATTTAATTTGTATCTTTTAATTTATTATTAATACTTATAAAGAGTTTTTGAGTCTGATGAAAGAAAAGTTAAACTTGACCTCACATAACCTCAACTGTTATACAATACAATGACTTTTTTTAATATAATTACTTATCTTTGTTGTTTGATAAATCACATACACTCAAATAGAATTTTTAAAAAAAATATAATTACATATAAATTAAAGCTCTTAAAATAGACATGTGCAAGATGCTTTTAGAGTACGCGTGGAAAGCATGTGTGTACGTGAGTTACGTCATGCGTCTAAAATTAGCACCAATAAGAGATACTTGCAAACTTTTTTTCCGAGTCAACGGATACAACAGTTTTTTTTATTTTATTTTATCTAAAGACGTATTTTATAAACAATTACACTATATATATATATATATTATATATATATATATATATATATATATATATATATATATATATATATATATATATATATATATATATATATAATATATATATATATATATATATATATATATATATATATATATATATATATATATATATATAATATATATATATATACAATTATTTTCCTTTGCTATTCACTTGTTTTATGTTCTATTTTGAACGTATCACAGAGAAAATAATGGCCCTCAGAATTACGATTTAATAAAATAATTATTAAATATGATGAGATTGTATGTGGGAAGGTAATATACACAAAGTTTTTATATACAGTACAAGAGACAGAAAAAGTCACCAACTACCAGCAAAGTATATAATAAGTATATGAATAATTGAAATTGAATATCAGTTTTGGTTGCAGAATATAACGACGTAGGTTATTGCTAGTCGTAATGTCAAGTTAACGAAGTAAAAAAAACGTGACTATGATGATGGTAGCGATATCTTCCAAATGACCTTCCACCGAAAAAAAGTAGCTCGATGTAAATCACTTGACCAATCACAGACTGCCGTTAAGTAGAATGTTTTAACATTAAATTACATTATTTTTGACAAATATATTTAAACTTTCCTAGCAGCTACCATTCTTCATTTCAGTTCACTTATGATATGTTTGGAGATGGAGGAGTTATGGATGGGATACTCGTAGAAATACTGTATACGAAGGGGCTTTAACCCTTGTGTGAGCGTGATCAAAATGGGAGTTTTACCTCCAATTATTTACTAAAAATTATCATCATAGACTTTTTATCGATATTTTCATACAGGAAATACTAATATATTTTCACTATGAAATATGTAATTATTAAACTAATATAACCTAAATATTATCACATTATATTGAAGTAAATCCTATAAATATTGCTTCTCTGAAATGTATAGACTTTTCCGTGTGACAAAATAAGTGTTTGTCTATTTTGGAAACTTCAAATTTTTTAAATATCTTTTTTGTACAATAAATTTAATCACAAATACTACTAAATTATCTTATTTAGCAGTAAAATGAAAAATAAATATTAGTTTATACTTGGTTTAAGTTCCCAATATCCTAAAATATTGGATATGAACCACTGGCAACAAGCGGCACCTCTTCAACTGCATCTTAAATAATGAAATGAAAAACGTGAAATTTTAAGCTAATTTGCACCGATTTGCTTGTACAATGAGTATTTTGTTCCTTCGGTTAGATATATTGGTAATATTAGGTAATTTTTACATAAAATCAGTTTCTCAAAAGGGAACTAAAACGTCTCTGCATATAAGCAGTTTTCTATTCGTTCACAATCTTCCAAAAAATTTAGATTCGCGCCATTATGGTAAGGGCTTTTTTAGTTTTTTTTTTTTTTTTTTTTTTTTTTTTTTTTTTTTTTAAAGAGTATTTTAACTATTGGCACAGAACTGTTTTTCCAAAATTTTCAACATGGCAGTTGTTTCCCAAAACATTCAACTAACACAGGATCATTTATTATTCTGCTATAAGAGAATTGTAAGCCGCGAAAATAAAAATTAAAAAAAAAAAAATAACGTTACTGAAGAAAGTGTTTTCTAATAGTTTTTTTAACAATAAGTAAAATTTTCAGATAATTTTGAATATTCCTGTATATTTTAATACAATAATTAAAATTTTATAAATTTACATAAAACTGCACACAAACATTAAATAATTAATGGCTGCCACAAATAAGGGAGTGTTTACTTTCGGTTTGTTAAATCTAAATCTTAAGGAGATATTTGGTATTCAAGAAACTAAATTAGATACGCAGAATTCTAAATTAGATAAGAAAAGTGACGTCATTTTCCCGGGAAAAGTGGCGTGTTTTCGCGCCGAAAGTGACGAATAGAACGATGTTTTTCATCAAATTTTAGAAAACTAAATATTTTAGAAAAACTTGAACGATTAGAAAACGGTTATAGTAAAATGGTTGAAGTAGAAATTCTCAAAGGTTTATCTTTGTTTTTTATTTATTTATTAATTTATTTATTTATTTATTTATTTATTTTATTTTATTTTTTAACTTTTTCTTTCAAATTTCTAAAATGTCGCTAGGACACCCCAGGACGGGCGAAGCCATTCTTTGCTCTCCCACTCCTCCTAGCTACGGGCCTGGGCCATTTTATTCAGCATGGACTTCACCCCAACCTCCTCTCTCTTTCTTTCTTTTCTTCGTCTCTCTTCTTGTCTTGCCTGATATCGTTCTTAATACCAACATCTCGGCAGACTGTATTCTACTACCCTTCTTTGTGGTTGTGCTCCATGTGTCTGTTCCGTAAAGGAAGATCGGTATTAAAAACATTCTCAATAATTCCCCTCTTCACTTCCACACTCATTTGTCTATATCTCAGTATAGGATACACTGCTCTTACAGCTCCCCCGGTATATATATATATATATATATATATATATATATATATATATATATATATATATATATATATATATATATATATATATATATATATATATATATATATATATATATATATTATATATATATATATAATAGAAAGATATAATTATAGATGGAAGGGGAGTAATGGAGAATGATAGGGAGAATGCGTCGGAAGATGAGGAGGTGGAAGGAGCAGTGAGGAAGGTAAGGGAAAATCGGTATAAATATGGTATATTAGGGGAGATGATAAAGGAGGGAGCAGGAGAGGTGGCTGAATGGTTGGTGAGAATAATGTGTGTTAGAGAGAGGGAAGACTGCCCCAAAAGTGGAAGGATGCGTGTATAGTGCCAATATATAAAGAGAAAGGAGACAAGATGGTGAGAAATTATAAGGGTATATATCTGTTGAGTGTACTATAGAAGAATTATGGGTGGGTATTAATATACAGAGTAAAAGAATTGACAAGAGGGGGAGCGGGTGAGTATCAAGGAAATTTTAGAGGGTAGGTGATGTGTGGATCATGTGTTCACACTAAGAATGATTGAGAAACTGCGTGTAAAAGATAAAGTGGGTTATGTATTTTTTATGGACTTAGAGAAAGCATATGAAATAATTTGTAGGAGGAAGTTGAGGAACCAATGAAGAAGGGGGTGAGAGGGGAAATTATTAAAAGGAATCAAAGCCTTTTATAAAAATTGTAGATAGAGCGTGAAAGTGAGGAAGGAGCTGATTGAATGGTTTAGAGTAGGAGTTGGGCTGAGACAGAAGTGTGCTATGTCCCATTGGTTGTTTAATTTGATAAATGGTGTTACGGGAATAGAGGAAAGGAAAGGGCGTCAGGTTGAGAAGTGTGAAGGACGAATGGGAGGTAAATATCTTGCTGTTTGCGGATGATGCGGTGTTGATTGCCGAGTCTGGAGAGAAACTGAGAATGTTGGTGAGGAAGTTTGTAAGAGAATGTGCGTCTAAAGGATTGAAAGTAAGCCCAACAAAATGTAAAATAATGAGGAATTTAGTAGCAAGAAGGCAGGAATGGGGAGGAGGGGGGGGGCGAATTAAGAGAAGAGAAATTTAACGTAGAAGAGTTCGAATATCTGGGAATGCTGGTGGAAGGAAAAGGGGAATGGAAAAAAAAAGAATAGAGTGATGGAAGGAATGAAAGTGATAGAGGGGATTGAGGGAGTTATGGAAAAAGGGGAGAATGTCGAAGGAAATAAAAGTAAGAATGTTTGAGTGTGTGTCTACCATACCCCCCGTGGCTACTCCGAGGCTACTTTTCTCGAGGCCATCATTTAGTTTTTTTTAATTTTCTTTTAAAGGGTGTCTGTATTAATGTTCTGTGTGTGCAAGGAGAGTTTACTCCGATTTAGTAGAAGGTGAGCGCGAAATGGAACGAACCATTGGGCACCGGGATGAGATGGGAATACCCTTAGCATCCCATATACCCAATGGGGGGTAATCTCATCGCCTCGGGAGCGCTACTTCCCTCCCCCGTATATATATATATATATATATATATATATATTATATATATATATATATATATATATATATATATATATATATATATATATATATATATATATATATATATATATATATATATATAATATAACAAGCTTTGAATTTTCTTTAACCTTTTCCATATTTTAGGTAATCATTACAAAACTTAGAGTACATTTTAAATAATATAAAAATAACAATAAAATAATAATAATAACAATAAAAATAACAATAAAATAATAAAAATAATAATAATGGTAACTACAAGCATTGTCTATTTGTGAAAGACGTTCAAAATATAATTATAAACTGTTGAAAATAAAATTGACGAGAAATTACCTTTACGTCATTTTGATACGAAAACGTGATATACAAATCGTACTCTTCATTAACACAATTCGAAACTTTGGAATACGAACATTTGGTCACGTAGGGATTATAGAAACATTACAATAACGGTACTTAGAAGCATATTCAAGATATTTATATTCAATTTCTTATCAATTTGAAACTAGCCTTTTCAATCATTAAGTACGTTAAATGTAAAAAGTTAAAAGGAATACGAGCCAAAATTAAATCTTTTCAAGGTCATTTTTTATAATCGAACAAAATCTACTCCAAAGACATTTTTATGTGACAAAAAGATATATTTGTAATTCTGAGTAATTTCTGTCCACTTGCAGCTAGGGTGCATAATTATGTGTCTAGTTTTCAATAATATAATCATTTATGGGAAAATGAATTTCGAAACCGTGCTAGTCAAAAATTTATCATTTTGAGTTGCGTT
>SEYY01000988.1:0-2500 GCA_009176605.1 Armadillidium nasatum
GGCATTTTGGAGTCAAGAAAACTCTGGCATCTCTTAGGAAGCGCTTTGTATGGAAGGATATGCCAAAATACACAAAGCAGTTTGTTCTAAGTTGTGATTCATGTCAGAGATCTAAATCCTTACGCAAAATAAGCCCACCATATGAATCTTACCAGCCAGTTTCGGCAAAATTTCAGGTAGTTCATTAAGATATTCTTAAAATGCCTGCATGTAAAAATTATAAATATCTTTTAACTTTAATTGATAGATTTTCTCGCTATCTCTTTGCTTTCCCCTTGAAAAACATAGAAACCTCTACAATTGTGGAGACAATTACAAGGGAGTTCTTGCCCATAGCTGGAGTGGTAGGAACTTATGTTTCGGGTTGTGGTGGACAATTTACTTCTGATTTATTTACAAGTGTTTGTGAGGAGCTAGGATCCCGACATAACTTTACTTCTGCCTATACCCCTCAGAGTAATGGGCTCTAGGTCGGCGCATACCCTAAGCTAGATTACAGTAAAAGAGCAAAGCATTCATCAATTCATAGAAGCCTTAATTTTGCATATATATATATATATATATATATATATCCCTTTTAATTATACAAGAACAAATAAGTTAAAAATATCACAGCGTAAACAGCTGTTTTAGTGTTTTTTTTTTTTGTTTTTTTTTTAAATACTTTTTAAACCTTTGTAGCAGTCCTGTCCGAACACGCCCAAATGAAAGCTGCTATGATTTTGGGCAGAGAAATCTGGTCTATACTCTTTTCTACAATGCACACAATAGCTTAAACCAGCCTAGAAATTACAACTTTATTATTTAACATTCTTTATAAAGTGAAGTTTTCATCATACAGCTTTACTTGCATGCTATTGTACTTTATATCCAGCACATTTTTTATTTTCAACTTGGCACTTGCTGCTTGAACACCAGCTTTCCCCCAGACTCCAGAGGCTTGCTGTCTGGTTGAAGCTCTCACATTTCAGCTGACCATCTCCAGTCAGGTCCCTGTTCCTGTGATCATAACTCCTTTGTGACCTATTGAATAAAATCTATTATTGTGGGTATGCATTTAAATCCCAGCCAAAACGATAGTTCCGTTGAAGAACAATTTCATAACGCTTGCACCTGTACTTTTTAAAAACCATGAGTTTGACTTCTAGTTTGTCATTAACTTCTGAGACATCAGAAGATACTAGTATTTGTTTTGCTTTTTAAAATGAAAGAATTAAAAATCTTTTGGAAAAAGTCCTTACAGCAGAGAAAGCAAAATATTAGTGATATTAATTTTTTGCTACAATCTGTCAAAATGTAATAACTTTGGTATTTTACTTTTAAAGAGGAAGAGCAATTTAATACCAATTTATGAAATTGAGGTAAATAGCATTGGAGGCAGTTGGATTCATAATTGGAGTAGCTTTCTAAACAGTTGGAATCCAAAGCAGAATACAATGATCCAAAATAACTTGAATTGAAATTGGAAATCTATATTTTTAAACGAACATTTCGATTTATTAACAACAACATGAATAATTTGGTAAATTTATAAACAAGTGAAAAGTAATTTAAAAGAAATGTCAGAGGAAAGCAAATAAAACTAAAGAGTAAGTAAAACAAGTTTATTTTTACAGTGAAAACTTGCTTCAGTTTTACATTATTATGAATACAATATTAATTTTTAAAAGTTTGTACACTACTTACTTCCTAAAAATGAGTAACCGGTAAAAAACAAAAACGATTCAACATGCATCTGATAAATTCTCAAGCACCCATTTACACAAGTATATATATATATATATATATATATATATATATATATATATATATATATATATATATATATATATATATATATATATATATATATATATATATATATATATATATATATATATATATATATATATATATATATATATATATATATATATATATATATATATATATATATATATATATATATATATATATATATATATATATATATAATATTATATAAATTTAACAGTATTGACAATTTTTGCTCAAGTTGCACGTGTTTTAAAATAGAAAAGAAACTGTTATAAAGCCATCGCCAAAAAAAGCATTAATATTATGCTTATTTTTCCCACCCTCCATAATGCAAATAGTTTGAGCATTGCAATCTTTCAAAACAAAATATAAAAAAATAAAATTCTCTCTCTCTCTCTCTCTCTTTTTGAACTATAACTCTTTATAACACACAAGAGAAAAATCATTAAGATTGCCTATTTAAAACACAAATTAAGGTCCTTTTTACCTTATATATATATATATATATATATATATATATATATATATATATATATATATATATATATATATATATATATATATATATATATATATATATATATATATATATATATATATATATATATATAATTATATAAAAAAAATGAAAAAAAATATTAAAATATAAAAATGCAATATTAAAAAATATATATATATATATATATATATATATATATATATATATATATATATATATATATAT
>SEYY01000988.1:7500-17182 GCA_009176605.1 Armadillidium nasatum
ACGATTAAGTAAGCAGAATCAAACAATTCTGGAACTACTAACTGTTCGCTTCGATCCCGTCGTACCAACAACAACCACGACAACAACTGCTGCACCACCATCACCGGAACGGTCGGTTCGTCCAAAAGAAAGGAAGCCGTCCGTAGCAGTACCTCGCGAGATTGACGGTGACATAAACCAAACACCTTCACTAAACACCTTTATACCTCTACAACAACCGAAAATGAACTCCACAAGCGCACCCCGTATCTCAACCGGACACATGACGGATCAGTAATTCCGTGAATTCTTAACGGAAAGCTTAGCCGCGCAGCAAGCACACAACGCTATGGTGTCACAAACACTAGCGTTGATGACACAATTACTAAATAAGCCTAAGTCTAATAAGGCAGTGCCACCCGCTAAGTTTAATCCTGACACAGACCAGGACCGTAAAGTATTCTTTAGAGAATTTGAGGAATATTGTACAATCCTGTATCCAACACAACGACAGGATTGGTTAAGGCTCTTGGGCTCATATTTACAATCCTCGTACCTCGCCCTCTACCATCAACTCCATAAGGCAGATAAGTCTTATGAAGAGGTTAAACAGAGCCTACTCGATCTGTTTAACAACGAGGACACAGTCAGACGAGAACGAGCAGTACAGGATTTCATGACAGCCAAAATGCGCAAAAATGAGACGGTCAGGATCTTTGCTATCCGTTTACTGGATCTCGCGAAGAAAGCCTACCCCACCACTTCAACAGAAGCCTGTAAAGAACATGAGACCCTACGTCAAGTGTTTCTTTCAGCCTTACCAACTGCAATCAACAAGGAGATCACCACATATCTCCGAAATCACGAGTGGTTGTCGGGAACCAAAGTTTCCTTTGATCAGTTAGTAAACCTAGCTGATAGACACCTTCAGGACTTAAAGGGACATGCCCAAGTACCCGTGCCTGAAGTAATAGATATCTCTAGGGGGGTAGTAGCTGAGTCGAGACCTCAGCAAAAGTTGTGGACGGATGTGGTGAAGCGTTGGAAGAACCCTTCTTCCAATGCCCAACCGCCGGTCGAGAAAAGGTCGAAAAGGAAGGAACGACGTCAAAGGAAGTCTACGGGAAACCGTAGTCCCAAGTTCGTTCGAGACAAACCGCGTAATAGCGATAGTTCTAGTTCGTCGGGACGGTCGGAAGAACGTAGGCAGAATAATCAACAGGGGCAAAATTCGCAATGACAAACTAACCAGTGGTGTAGTTTTTGCGACAAAAACACACACTCAAAGGACACTGTTACATACTCAATAACAAGTGTTCTATATGCAAAAAGAGTGGGCACTTGTCCAACAAGTGTTCACAAAATCCCAGAAGTCAACAACCACAACAGCGACGGTTTCCTGAGAATTGTCCCGTATGTAACCAATATGGTCATGTGGGCAAACATTGTCCGGAATGGAAAAACCGACATCCACGACAAGAAAGCAATTCTCCACCAAATAAAGGAGGGAACAGAAGAACTAATGTAAAATATATTAAATAATTTGCCTAAAGTTGAAAAGCTAGTTTCTTTTTCAGATGGAAGTGGTAGCCAGTATAAGAATAAAAAAAATTTTGTTAACATTTGCCATCACCAAAATGATTTCACATTAAAAGCTGAATGGCATTTCTTTGCATCTTGCCACGGGAAAAAATGCCTGTGATGGGGTTGGAGGAACAACAAAGCGCGAATTAAGCAAAGTCAGCTTACAAAGTACAACAACACACCAAGTTCTTAATATTGACCAAATATATTCATTCTGCAACGAGAAATTAAGAGGAATAACTTATTTTCTCGTAAAAGAAGAAATTAATGAACACATTGAAAGACTTAAAACGAGATATGAAAATTGTTTGAGAATTAAGGGAACAAGAAACTTTCACAAATTCTTTCCACTTTCAGAGAACATAATTAGGTGCTATCCAACCTCAAAAACCGACGTTTACGAAGACCACTGTGTCAGCAAAATTACTTCATTAAGTTTAGAGATAAATGACAAAGTAGCTTGCGTATATGATGACCAATGGTGGATTGGAAAGGTAGAAGAAATAAGTGTGGAGAACGATGATGTTTACATACATTTTTATCATCCTTCCGGACCCAGAACTTCATTCAAGATGTCAGCTTGCGATCGGGTATGGATCCAAATGAAAAATATTTTAAGAAAACTTTCTGGGCTTGAAATGAAAATGTCATTAAAAGGAAGGCAGAAATTACAACATCTCAAACAAAGTTTCCGAAGAAATCTCTCTTCTTCTGAACAATCACAGTTAGCGCAAAGTAAATATATATATATATATATATATATATATATATATATATATATATATATATATATATATATATATATATATATATATATATATATATATATATATATATTATATTAAAGTTCAGACATGGTATCAGTATCGGTAAAAATTTTGTTATCGCTCCATTCCTTATATATATATATATATATATATATATATATATATATATATATATATATATATATATATATATATATATATATATATATATATATATATATATATATATATATATTTTATAATTTTTTTTTTTTTATGATAAATCAACCGTGGAATCATTATTTATAAATTTATTAACTGCTAGTGATGTTATAATTTCGAGGAATCGAACCCGGGCCCAAAAGATGGAAGTCCGTTGTGTTGACTAATACTCCACTGATGGTTCAAAAGAAAATAATCCAGAACTTCTACTGACATATCTCGCCTAGTGAAAAGTCCCTTCAATATTTCTCGGACCACAACTTGGGCGTAGCGTCAACATGGACCAGGTTCTATCCTGAGTGTAAATCGCAGTGCAAATGTTATAATTTTGATAACCACTATGATCAATCAACCGTGGAATCATTATTTATAAATTTATTAACTGCTGGTGATGTTATAATTTCGAGGAATCGAACCAGGGCCCAAAAGATGGAAGTTCGTTTGAACCATCAGTGGAGTAGTGGTCAACACAACGGACTTCCATCTTTTGGGCCCGGGTTCGATTCCTCGAAATTATAACATCACTAGCAGTTAATAAATTTATAAATAATGATTCCACGGTTGATTTATCATAGTGGTTATCAAAATTATAACATTTGCACTGCGATTTATACTCAGGATAGAACCTGGTCCATTTTGACGCTACGCCCTAGTTGTGGTCGGGAAAATGTTGAAGGGACTTTTCACTAGGCGAGATATGTCAGTAGAAGTTCTGGATTATTTTCTTTTGAACCATCAGTGGAGTAGTGGTCAACACAATGGACTTCCATCTTTTGGGCCCGGGTTCGATTCCTCGAAATTATAACATCACTAGCAGTTAATAAATTTATGTATATATATATATATATATATATATATATATATATATATATATATATATATATATATATATATATATATATATATATATATATATATATATATATATATATATATATTATTATTATTATTTTATATATATATATATTTTGCTTTAAAAAAAAAAAAATTTTACTTTTAAAAAATTAAAAAAAATTTTTTTTTAAGTTTAAAATTTACCATTTTTTAAACAATTAAATTAAAATATATATATATATATATATATATATATATATATATATATATATATATATATATATATATATATATATATATATATATATATATATATATATATATATATATATATATATATATATTGAATGTAAAAAAGTTCCATTTCACAAGCATTGCCCTATTCTAGGAGAGGAACTTTTCTAGGTAGAATGTACCTAGGATCCACAAATGGGATCAAACTGCACCCTCAAGCATGTTAGTCTATCACCATACAGTTTGATCCATGGTATATATATATATATTATATATATATATATATATATATATAATATATATATATATATATATATATATATATATATATATTATATATATATATATATAATATATTATATATATAAATATAATAAATATAAAAAAAAAAAAAAAAAAAAAATATAATATATATATATATATATATATATATATATATATATATATATATATATATATATATATATATATATATATATATATATATATATATATATATATATATATATATATATATATATATATATATATATATATATATATATATATATATATATATATATATATATATATATATATATTTCCCTTTCACTTACGGCATTATCAGGATGGAAAATGTAGGATGCAGGAGAATTGTCCATAATAACAACTTTGTGAAGGTCTCTTCCTAGTTTGCTTAAATCTTTGACATAATTTCCTCTATGGAAGACGCAAGACTCTCTGAATAGTCGCGCTCGGAACACGTTCCATTTGTCTAACAAATTTGCTACGGGGTCTGCATACTGAAGCATTAATAAAACATATAAGAAAACATACAATTGAGGTGTACAGGAATTTCACAATTTTATCATGGCTTCAACAGGAATTTTGAAAATTCCAGTTGAAACTAAAAATTTTAAATACTAAAAAGTTCTTCTAAAAATGTAATACTTATTTCATATATCCATTCTTCTATGTTTCAATAAAGATGTTAATTAATAATAGAATATAAGATATGTAACTTGTTTAATATATTAAACATTTAAATTTTCTAAAACAAAAACAAAAAATTTTTCCACAACCAATTTCCCAGTACTTAGTACAAGAAACATAAGTTAATAGGTTACAAAATAGGTAAATAATGTCAACAATCTCCAACTGCAACTCTCAATGAAGTCTAGCACACAATTTTTAATTTCTTTAAGCTAAATTACTACTCAATTCAAAGAAATACTAAAAAATTAAATAAAATGAATATTAACATAGGTCTATTACCAAAATAATTCATTTACTATTCAAACAATTTTTAAAAGTTGCAAGTGAACTATTAATCACATTCCAAGTACAGTCAAACCTCAGAATTTGAATGCCACAAAACTCTTAATAACTTGGAATACATTCTCTCTTCTTCTCCTTTCCTTGAAATTATCAAAGTTGAATTCAATATTCACCACTAACAATGGCATTCTTCTAGTTTTCATGATACAGCTGATAAGCATGTCTTGCATTTCACTATCCAAAATGACCTTGGGCAGTTGGTGCAGCCCCCTACTCGTATCCCTGATCGCCTTCAAGATGAACCCAACATTCTAGACCTTTTTCTAACTTTAAATCTTTCTCCTTATACTGTTAAATTCTTTCCTCCTCTAGTTTCATCTGATCACTTCTTATCTCTGTATCCTCTTCTATCTTTTCAAGTTTTCCGCAGGAAAGACCCCCTCCTACTGCTATGAAATGTTTGTGGCATTTCGGTGCTGCAAGCTGGTTGTTTTAGTGGTCATAATTTTTGCTTCCATGGAAGGGTCCCTTGGAGTGTGCAGAACGTATTACTGAGGTGATTATCTCTGGCATGGAGATGTACATTCCATATTCTTTCCCTACTTCTAAACTAACAAACCCTGGATTAACAATGCTTGTCCTCGTGCTACTCGCTGCAGAAATGCTATCTTCAGTGATTAATAGTGATGGGACAATGAATTTGAAACGCAAATTTTCATGGAATCAATTTTTCTTCAACTTTCCGATTCTCACATTTCTGGTTATTTTAAAATTTGAAGGAAATTTTTCAAAAAATGTCAACTCTACCTTTGCATCTTCCTCTTTCCCTCCTCTAGTATCTTCCGATGAGTACAACTGCTGTTTTACCTTCTTCTAAAGCTGAATTTTTCGCTCAAACTTTTGCCTCTAATTCAATCTTAGATGATTCCAGAGCTATTCCTCCTCCTTCAATCCCCTAAAATTATAATTTCTTCTAATGATGTCATTTCTGCTCTCTCTGAGCTTAAAACTAAGAAGGCATACAGTCCTGATGGTATTCCTCCTGTGGTTCTCAAAACTTGTGCTTCCGAGCTTGCACCCTGCCTTGGTAAACAATTTCATCTCCAGCTTTCTACTTCAGTCTTCCCTTCTGCTGGAAACTTCTGTGCTGAAGAAGAGGAATACCACTAAACCCTCCAACTATCATCCTATTTCTTTAACCTCCGTTCTTTCAAAAGTTTTCAAATCTATCCTTAACAGGAAGATTTGGAAACATCTCAATTTTTCATATCTTATCTCTGATAGCTAGTATGGCTTTCATAAGAAACGTTCTATTGGTGGTCTTCATTCCTTTCACTCTGACACTTGGTTCACTGCTCTTCAGTATTTCATTTGCTGTTCTGCTGGACATGTTGAAAGCTTTTGATAGAGTCTGGCACAAAGCTTTGATTTCTAAACTTCCCTCTTTCGGAATCTATCCTTCTATCTAATTTCCTTTCCAGTCATGCTATAGCAGATGTTGTAGACGGTCACCGTTCCTACTTTAAATATATTAATACAGGTGTTCCTCAAGGATCTGTCCTACCCCAACATTTTTTCTACTTTTCATTAATGACCTCCTCTCTGCTACTTCATTCCTAAGCTGATAAATCCATCCTTCATTACCCATTTCAATTTGAAAGACGTCCCTAACAATACGTTAATAGATTCAAGAAAGGTAGCCTTGGAGCAACTAACCTGATCTTTCACACATTTCAAATTAGGGCAGAGAAAACATGGTCATTTTCAATGCCACCAAAACTCAGTTACTCCTTCTCTCTACTCAGTACAATATTTCACACAACTCAAACCTTCATTTGTTCTTAAAATTCTCATTGTTTCTTTTTCTCATGATATTTCTTGGATAGATCATGTAATTTTTCTTTCTAAATAGGCTTTTAAGAGATTGGGTGTTCTCAGGAGCCTTCAGAATTTCTTCATGCCACCACAGTTGTTTGTTCTCTAAAGGGGTGTTGTCCGCCCTTGTATGGAATATGCCTCATACATCTGGGGTGGTTCCACTCACAGCTCTCCTTAAGAAGGTGGAGTCTAGGGCTTTTCGTCTCATCAACTCTCCCACTTTCATTAATTCTCTCCAGTCTCATTCTGCCCACTGAATTTTTGCTTCATTCTCTATATATTTTCGCTATTACAATGGACATTGCTCTTCTTTACTCTCCTGTCACATATCTCCTACAATGAGTAGAGTTAGTAATATGTCTTTCTACACACTCTCATGCATTCTCTGTCCAACTCTCTGACCCTACACTTAACTGCTTTGCTCAAACTTACATGTACTCTACTGGTAAAGTCTGGAACACACTCCCTTTATCAGTTTTCTCGGTTTCCTTTGACTTGCACACTTTCAAATGCTATATATCTGTCAGCCTTAACAAACAAGATCTGATATTTCCCAACTCTGGTGTCTTTGCTCACTGGAGTATATATATATATATATATATATATATATATATATATATATATATATATATATATATATATATATATATATATATATATATATATATATATATATATATGGGTAAATTTTTTTTTCCAAAAACTACAATGTGCAAGGACAGAATGAATGATGTAACATTATATGTCAAATTATATGGTTGAGTAACCCCCCCTACCCCTCCTAATCCCTGAAAAAGCTAGAAAAATTAATAACAATACAGCATCTTTCTTTTCACATTAGCTCAGAGGCTGAATATAAGGTATAAGACATATACTTATATTCTTTCAAACACACACATCAAAGACAACATACAAATACCTTTCACAAACCCTATCCACTTAACTTCAAGGGAAAACAAAAAAGAAATCAACAGTACTTATAAATTTCATCCCTTTATTTATACTTTAGGCTATATATATATATAGGAACCGACCGGGGCCCCGGCCCCGGCCAAAAATCAGGGAAAACCGGGGTTAAAATGGCAAATTATACTTAAATTTTTTTTTTTTTTTTAAATTTTCAGCCGATTCTGCTGAAACTTTCAGTTATGTAGATTTTTTACCGGTAAGAAAAGTCCATTTCTAGCGTTTTTCCGAGTCTATTACGGTTAAAAGTTTTTATTTTTTTTTTTTTTTTTTGAAATTTTACCCTTTTTTAATTGAATGGCGTTGCCAAACCACTTTTTAGAATGAGCTGAAATTTGGACTATTTATTCAAAATTAAATGGGATACAAAAGTCTCTAATAGACTTTTGTTCCCAGAGTTATAGGAAAAATGTTATAAGCCAAAAACTGACCAACTATAGAAAAAAAAAATTTTTTGAACTAAAAAAATCCACCTTTTTTTTTTTTTTTAAAAAAAAAAAATACAACTATGACATTTTCTATTTTTGGTGTGTATAGCGGAGGGGTGGGGCTACAAATTCCTCTATGTACTTTATTCGATGACATTCGTTGGTTTTGAGATATAGCCTTCAAAAAGGTCCATTTTTGGCCAAATTTCAAAAATTCCCAAAGTTTGAGAGGCTATATCTCGCTTCAAACAAAGAGCATTTAAATATGCACTAAATAAATATTGTTGCCCTGCCCTCTTCTAAACAATATTCACAAATAAAAAAAAATAGTAGGTAGCGTTTTTTATAAATAATTTTTCCTCCAGAAGGGTACGATTTTTGCAAAATTTTTTTCAAGTGCTTATATAACTTTTTTCTAGACGTGATATCAAAAACCTATTCCCACCAATGCAAGAAATTGGGGCAAAGGTATTCAGCTAAATTTTCAGCTCATGTGGACCAGTGGTTTGATCCAGTTATTCATTTTTTTCAACTTTGGGTCCAAATAAGTTTCAAACCGTTATAGACTCAAAAAAATGCTCGAAATCAACTCAGAACTTCGTGAAAAAATTCACATACTTTGAAAATTTCAGCTCAATCAGTCAAATAATAAAAAAAAAATTTCAAACAAAATATAAGAGAATTAAGATTTTTTTTTCTTTTCTGTTTCTTTTGACCGCTCCTTTTCTGCTAGTGAATGTTCATCTTTGTGTTTTGATTTTAGATACTCCATAAAGATTTGGTTGAAATTTTTTTACTTGTAGCACCCGGAGGTTCTCTTCTAATTTTCTGACTGCAGATGTTAACATTTAGCTATTTCGAGCCTATCCTGAAACATTGTAAAGTATTCAAATACTGCAGAAGCTGATCTTTTAGCCATATTGACTGAAAGTATAAACAAAATAATAATTTTTAAATAATGCAGCTAAATGATACAAGTTTGATACATGGCAATAAAATAACAATGATATGTATAAATACAGGTTAAATTGATAATTTTATATCTTACATTTTTTCAAACTTTACCTTAGGGTCTTACTTAAGTAAACCTGTTGAATCACTATTATGAATTAGAATATTTTTTTTTTTAATTTTTGTACTTTTTTTAAACTTTAACTATACAAAACTGTAATTTTTTTGATTTTTTTTTGGAGAAAATGCATATAATCATTAATTTAAGTGAATGTTGACTATTCTACTCCTTCCTTACAATTAAATAAACCTTATATCTAATTTTCTTAACCTTAAATTTCAGTGCTTTTGACCCCTTTACAAATTTTAGGAAACCCCGGCCAAATTCCAACCCCGGTCGGTCCCTATATATATATATATATATATATATATATATATATATATATATATATATATATATATATATATATATATATATATATATATATATATATATAGGGATGGTGATACCAAAATTTTTAACGATACCGATACCAAGACTTTCAAATTAACAAATACCAATACTGATACTTGAAAATTTTCCAATACCAATTTTTAAGTATA
>SEYY01000988.1:17282-58636 GCA_009176605.1 Armadillidium nasatum
AAACCAACATATCATGTTCTGGAAACAAAATTATCGGGAAACAACGTTTCAAAATATTACGTAATATTAATTAAACATTACATAATTTAATTAATTAAGTAAGTAATTAAATAAACAAATAAGATTAACAAGTTGATATGTTATACTAAGAGTTAACTGTCCTAATTTGACCAAAATCGGATCTGTAGTTACAGAGATATAGAATATAAGCCAAAAAAATGTAATTAACGGTTAATTAGTAATTAACTGAAAAATTGTAAAATAAAGAAAAACAATGTTTCATGGTATTCAAAACTTTACAGTCAAAGAAATTGAACATTCCATAAAATGTAAGCCAAAGGGCTGAAAAAAAATCTGGTATCGGTATTGGTCATTTTTAACTGATACCAATACCTAAAAATATACCGATACTTCACTCCATCCCTAATATATATATATATATATATATATATATATATATATATATATATATATATATATATATATATATATATATATATATATATATATATATATATATATATATATATATTAGGGATGGAGCGATACCAAAATTTTTACCGATACCTAAAAATTCCCCGAAGCCGATACCCGATACCTGAAAATATGCCGATACTTGCCGATACCACTACGATACCGATACTTTACTCCTATACAAATTTTTTTTGCCGATACCGATACTGAAAAGGCCGATACCGATACCGGTATCGGAAAGCATGCCGATACTTCACTCCATCCCTAATATATATATATATATATATATATATATATATATATATATATATATATATATATATATATATATATATATATATATATATATATATATATATATATATATATATATATATATATATATATATATATATATATATATATATATATATATATATATATATATATATATATATTATTAATATAAAAGAAATTTAACATACAAATTTCAAAAAATAAGCAAAAAAATAAGGAACTTCCTTTTTATAAATCTAAATAGTTATTGTTTTTTGCTGTCGAATTCCTTAAGTTCTTTTCAGAACTGTATTACATTAAAAATATACTCATCCAATTCTTACTTGTGATGCTTGTGGCATAGAAACGAAACAGTGTTAACTGGCTCATTTACAAATTGTTTGATTTCATCAATTGTTAAATCTTTTAAAACAAGTTGCTCAGTGACACTTTCCTTTTCCCAATCAATAACTTTTGAATAATCATCTGCATTAAAGTGTAGTGTTTTAAACAGTTCAAAAACTCTTGCATTGGGATTACTTGCTTATGGTTGAATAATTTGTTGAACACATAGGAACATAGGAAAATAGAGACAGTTAGAAGCCACAAGGGCCTATCGAGACTGTCCCAGTCCAAACAAATAATAACAATAACAATACTAATACATGCACAAAAGACTAGGTCTATCTCATCCTAGTTATCAGTTCATTCATGCATAGTCATGCATAGATAAAAGTAAAACTAAACCCCATTACACATGCAATACTCAGTGAACCATCACCCACTACAAAAAACTGCCGATAGGCTTAGTCATAGGTTGATCTGTTGATCCAAAAATTCATATATACCCGCCGATTTGGCTTAGTCAGATTATTCTATATAATACCCAAACCATCCATATATCTATCTAGCCGCTTTTTAAATTTGACAAGAGAATCACAGTCAACAATCCCTTGTGGCAAGTCATTCCAAAAATTAACAATTCTATTACTGAAAGAGTATTTTCTTAGATCGAGATGACATGGCTTCTTTTTAACTTTCTTATTATGTCCTCTAGTTACTCTTCCATGGTCCACTATGAAGTATTTTTCAATCTCTGTATTACTGTCAGATGCAAATATTTTGTAAACTTGTATCATATCCCCTCTGAGAAATCTCTTCTCTCTTGTGTCCACTAACATTGTAAATAATACATTCTCATAATGAGTAAGGTAAGAGTTGTTTCTTAGTACACGCTTTATAATCATAGCATGTCTTTGTCTTTTGTTCATGTCTTCACGTAGGCCCATCAGGTACCAAAAATTATGTGCACCATCAGTTGCCTTTGGATGTGACTTTATCCAAAACCCTTTGCTTTTGTTAGCCATTTGACATGATGAAGGGTACCTAGAGATTTCTTTGATAATAATGGTGATATATTCTCTGATTATATACTAATACACATTTCATACAGATATTTTTCTTTGAGGATTTTTTCAAGGTTGCTGTTTACAAGTTCAAAATCAACTATCTCCAGCTTATTTACATCTTCAATTTTATTTCCATTGGTACCCTTAAAACTTTTTGGTCCTGATGTTTATCCATCAATTGCCTCAAATGTGTGTATGAACTGAAGTTCATTTGCATGTAAGAGGCAAATTAACCACTGTATTGATATTTCCAAATATATTTCAATAAGCCTCAAAACTCTACCAACTCTTCCAGTTTTAACTGGAGTCCTATCACAAAGTATAGCTTTATGGGAAATATCGATATTAGAATCAATTAAGAAAGTTATTTTATCAGTAATACATCGGGCCTTGTCAGATTCTGGTGCAACATGAGTCATGTTTAATCATCTGGTTCTTTTATAATAACGATATTCTTCCAATTCAGTTCCATCTTTTCTTTTAGTCTGATCTTTCCTGTCATTAAATACAATGCATTCAATTTGTGTTTTATAATTTCATTCTGATGGCATTCTTTTTGACAACATGTTTCCTCTCTCTTTTAACTTTTTTTCTATCCAACATATTACTTTCATTCAATATCTCCCATATCCTTTAATTCAGCATTGACTATAGCAGCAATGGCCCTATAGCTTACACGAAACTTGTCAGCTGTTATCAGTAAATGTTTATACACAAATCTATTCTGAGAATTTTCCCCCAATTTCAAATTCTGGAAGAAATTCATCATTAATTCCACTTTCTCTATTTCCATAACATCAAAGTTTAATCCTGTGTTGGTTGAAGGGGTACAAATTTTTACAACTCAGGTACTGCTACTGCTGTTGCTTTAACCCCTACCCCTGTTGAGACTTACAATAGATTCAACATTTAACCTTTCCAATTTTTCTTGTGTACTTCTTCTCACACCTGTTACTGGTTTATCAATTTCCCAAGTTAATTTTTCTTTTGTTTTTGACCTACAAAGGATTCCCATTCTATAATAGGTATTCTAATTTTGTACCATTCTATAATAGGTATTCTAATTTTGTACCTACAATGACTTCTTTCCAGTTTTTTATCATAACAGGTGCATATGCAAATGTCAAACATCTTAACATATGATTTTACTTCTCTTTCAAGCTCATCCTTTTGTCTGCTTTTGAGGGATTTTATTTAGTTTTGAAGCAGATCCTGAAAGCCTTTAAACTTTTAAATATATTCCATCAAGTGTTATGGTTGAAAAGGAAAACTTTTTCCACATGGATTCCACTCCCTTACAACAATTTTCTGACCATCTTTAGCCATTACTGAACCTTTCAAAGGAACTTGCTCCCTATTCATAACAAATAGATAATGCCTAACAATATCTGCTTCTGAAGGAATCATCGAAGGTGGAATTTCACTTCGATGTTTAAATATTGAACTGCAAGTTTTACTTCTAGTACACATTATTAATATTAAAAATTTTAAAAATAATAAAAAAAAAAAAAAAAAAAAAAAAAAAAAATATATATATATATATATATATATATATATATATATATATATATATATATATATATATATATATATATATATATATATATATATATATATATATATATATATATATATATATATATATATATATAAACACTAAGTAGCACAAAAAATTATCCAAAATGAATAAAATGCAAACTGAAGCAAATTGAAATATTATTGAATATATATATATATATATATATATATATATATATATATATATATATATATATATATATATATATATATATATATATATATATATATATATATATATATTCAGCATCCACATTTGTGCATGTGTGTATGTATGTATGTGCATGTGTGCGTGATTGTATGTGAATAGGTTGCATGCCTTAAATAGCCAAACAAGAGGTCAGGAGTAAATTACAAATGAGACACTTTGAAATTGATCTTAGAATCAAGAATAAAATAAAAGTGGGGTAATGTGTTCAAGGGGAATGGGGCGTTGCACAAATTTGAAATTTTGCACACAGTATCAGACTGTGATACTAACACCTTTGCACAGCATATTTTTAAAAAATAATAATAATAATAATAATAAAAAAAAAAAAATTTTTTTATATATATATATATATATATATATATATATATATATATATATATATATATATATATATATATATATATATATATATATATATATATATATATTAGAAAATCCTTATATGTTGTTTCTTAGTAGATAAAACTATCTGGTTTTCACAAAATATCAAAATACACCCTAAACTTAAAAAATCATTTATAAAAAGGCAACATTTAACATGTTTTTTGACTCGTTTTATGTACTCGAAAGCCACAGGCTAGACTTGCCTATTTACAATTGATAGTGTCGCTTTTACAATTATGATTTAACATTTTTTAACTAAAAATACTCATCTAAGTCTGAAGAGTCATCGATGAGTATATCACCATTTAACAATTTTAAATTACTTGTAGCCTTATGATAGTTATAATTCTTTAATCCTTAGGATAGGAATCTTTATAGAGCTTTGTAAGAGAAGTTAGGTCCCAACTAGACCAAATCAACCTGATATTTTGTTTTGCTATTTTGAATTAAAATTGACTTTCGATTATACTCTAGTTGAGTTAGTGTATTACCTTTAACTTGAATTTTGCTTGACTTGACTTTTACTGTTTAACTGGGCCTTAGTTTTTGAGCAGAGTTTGAGAGTTCTTGCTTGTTTGGGTTGAAGTTATGTTACCACTAGGCTAGAGTTTACCTAATTTACTACTTTAAAATTTATTTATGAGCTTCCACATAATAAGCTGAACGTTCAAGTTTAATATCTTGGAAATAATGTAAATCCGCAATAATCACCCCTTTTATTTAAACTACTTGAGGAATATTTTCAATGTTTGAGCTCTTTATTAATTTCTTTTAATTAATTTGCAGTCTAAATTTACTAGAATTATGTTTATTATTGGCAGAGCAGCAACATATCTGCATTAAACACTTTCTGGGGTTTTAGTGCCATAGTTATTCCCCAATTATATATATATATATATATATATATATATATATATATATATATATATATATATATATATATATATATATATATATATATATATATTAGTGATGGCATCCGCATCCGCATCCGCATGCGCGGATGCGGAACATCCGCATTTTCAAAAATTCAACATCCGCATCCGCACTTTCGAAAATTCAACATCCGCATCCGCATTTTCGGAAATTCAACATCCGCATCCGCATCCGCACTTTCAAAATTCAACATCCGCATCCGCATCCGCATCCGCATCCGCAAATTAGAAAATATGACATCCGATCCATCACTAATATATATATATATATATATATATATATATATATATATATATATATATATATATATATATATATATATATATATATATATATATATATATATGCGAATTGTAGATCAAGAGTGAGGGTGAAGGGAGAACTATCGGATTGGTTTACCATAGGAGTGGGATTGAGACAGGGGTTTGTAATATCTCCATGTTATTTAATCAATTGATGAATGGTTTACTTAGAAAAATGGAGAGAGAAGGGAAGAGTTTTACATTGAGAAATATGGAGGGTGAATGTGAAGTGAATGTTTTACTTTTTGCAGATGATGCGGCATGTGTTGGTGGCAGAATCTGGAGAAAAGATGAGAATACTTGTGAGAGAGTTTGAAGGGAAATGTGCAAACACGAGATTGAAATTCAATCCAGCGAAGAATAAAGTTATGAGGATTGGAGGTGATGATGAGGAAATGTGGAGGGAGGAATTGGTTTGTAGAAGTGTGAGAATGGAAACTTGAGGATGTGAATGAATTCAAATATCTAGTAATGTTGGGTGGAAGGTAAGGGTGGGACGGAAAAAGGAATAAAGAACAGAGTGGTAGAAGGAATGAAAGTATTGGGGGGCCTAAGAAAAGTTTGGAAGAATGGAAAAATTTCGAAAGAAATAAAGATAAGAATGTTTGAATGTATGTGTTCACCTTCTGTATTGTATGTGTGTGAAACATAGACGATAAGTGCTCGGTCGAGAAAAAGTTTCAATGTCTTTGAGATGAAAGATTTGAGAGCGATATATAAATTGAGAAGGATTGATAGGATTAGAAATGAAAGAATTAGGGAGATGTGTAAATGGAAGAAGAGTGTAATTGATATAGAGGAGAAGGATGTACTAAAATGGTTTGGACATATGTGAAGATTGAAAGAGAACAGAATGGTTGGTAAGGTACGTAGATCCGATGTAGATAGGGAAAGGGTAGAGGGAGGGGAAGGCCGAAGTGGAGATGGATGGATGGAGTGAGAGTGATTTTGATGGAAGGAATTTGAGTTTAGACGAGGGTAGAAGATTTGTGGAGACAGAGGTGGAGGGAGGTGGTGAAAGCGTTGAAAGGTAAGAATAGCTATGTTTGTAAGGGAATTGTGGCGGGCACCACCTCACGAAAGTGGGAAAGGTGATAGTGATATATATATATATATATATATATATATATATATATATATATATATATATATATATATATATATATATATATATATATATATATATATAATTAACATCCGCATCCGCATCCGCATCCTCATAAAAATTAACATCCGCATCCGCATCCGCACTTTCGAAAATTCAACATCCGCATCCACATCCGCATCCGCACTTTCGAAAATTTAACATCCGCATCCGTATCCGCACTTCTCCAAAATTCAACATCCGCATCCGCATCCGCAAATTGGAAAATATGACATCCGATCCATCACTAATATATATATATATATGACCAAAAGGTAGAGAAAAGATGTTGGGAGTGGAGACCAGAGGGAAGAAGACCAAGGAGGAGGTGGAAAGATGATGTAGATTATTCATTGTGGATATTGATCTATCGAATCTTTCAATCCAGGATCAACTTCACGATATTAATAGCATGTCTGAAAAGAAGAAGAAGAAAAAAAAAAGCCCTACTAGGAACCATTTTTATCAAAATTAATTATCCTTTCTGTTGGGAGAAAGTATATGCTTAATGTGCTGGAATGTAGGGGTTAGGTAATAGGTGAACTTCTCTATAAAATGATCTTAGTTTTATTAATCAATATGCTTGTTTTATTAATTTCAGTCTTTTTCAAGAAAGTTGTTTCTAAATTTAATATTGTGGACGATTTTAAAAACCATGTAATTGATTATTACTAAATGCGAATAATTTAATAAGAGACACATCATTGCTAGTATAGAGGCATTCCATATCAGTCAACCAAAATTGTGGAAAAATTTTCATGACCTCAGATTTCCTGAAATTTGTTATAATTCAATGATAAAAATTCAATAGCATGTATCTCATTGCTATAGGTCAATCGGTTCCAGAGATGTGATCTCTTAAAAGTTTGGTAAAAATGGTCATTTTTGCAAAACAAGCAAAAGGTCAACATTCAATATATCTGGAAATAGGGCACCTACAGAATTACTTCTGGTACCATTTTAAGCTACTTAGTTGACCAACAACTTTTACTCTATATTTACCCTCGGAGGTCAAGCAAGAAAGTTGACCTTGAATTGACCTTTGAGCTTGAAAAGGTCATTTGATGTAGAAAGATATTTTTGTAACCAGTTAATAATTGGTATATATGTATAGTATACCACAGTATATAAAAAGAATCATCTTGGATCTTTATTTGAACCATACTTAGCAAAAATAATGATGATTAGAAGGAAATTGACACTGCACATGTAATTGTCTTATCTTTATATTGTAAGTAACATTTACCTAAGTTGCAAGTACAAATTCACCTTTCTCTATTTTATTTTAAAAAGGGATATCAACTTTGTTTTTTATAACCATTACTACATACCTTATTGAAATATTTAGGATAGAAACTGAAACATTTAGCTAAATTGGTATAATTAGGAAACGGAGTGATATATATATTATCTGTATGTACAGTAAACTGAACATTGATTAGAGTGTACAGAATTTTTATCCAAATTTTTGAATCAAAGTCTAGAATTGATGCGCAAATTGATCTCAGTGTATATTGAATGCAAAACACATACACTATTTATGGCCATTGATGATAAGTTGTAGCACTGTTCATTTTTGATTTTGTTAAAATGTAGGTTTGCCAGTATGGGTTACTTGGCTAACAATCATTAACACATTACTAGTACTAGCATCAATAACAAGTTCATCAGCTGTTGATGGATACACAAAGGGACTAGCAGGTACATGTGGATCAAGGAAGCTCAACCTAACTTCATTGCTCTCATGCTTAACCTCCAAGACATAAGTGAGATACCATTGAGCATCATAGACTGTCAAACAATAGAATAGATGCTCTTTCCAATCTTGTTACATTTGATAAAGAATATGGGGAGACATGCAAGACCTCCTTACTGACAGCCTTGACACAATGAATCTTTGTGTTCATATATATATATTGAAAAAAAAAAAAAAATATATTTCATATATATATATATATATATATATATATATATATATATATATATATATATATATATATATATATATATATATATATATATATATATATATATATATATATATATATATATATATATATATATATGGGTCATTCCATGTCGTGAACCAGTGCTCTCAACTGAACCATCTTAAATTTTCATAAAACTTGGTACACATGTTCCCATGCCCTAGAAAATAAGATCTTCCAAATTTTAGGTCCCAGGATCCATTTCTCTAGGAATTAAGGGCCCTTGATGTTATAGCCTAAGCATAAGCCACAAAAATATTTTTACCAAATTTGCCTATTTTTGAATTAAACTAGCAAAATATCACAACCGAGTTTCTTAATTTTATCATCATTAGAAAGAGCAAACTTTTCTCTATCAGTACATACTAGTTTCTTTCTGGTGTCTTTTGAAATAAGGTTAAAAAAACTAAGCTAAGTAAAACTTTTCACAAAAAGTAGTATAAAACATTGTGTAAGTACACATATGTTCTTGCTTTGGTCCATGGTGGCTATGCCACTATTAATTTTTTTAACTAATAACCCCATCACAAAGAGGTCATGCTCAATAACCATGCAAGTCTAGCCAGGTTCCCAGCCCTGATTGTGTACATCTTAATGGATCCTAAGCCAGAGGCCAGAGTGCATCAAACAACAAAGAAACAAATGAATTGAACACTTTAGATATGATGTCCCATGTTATGACAAGTCATTAACAACTTGTGCGAAACTTTTAATTAACAAATTTAATTGCAGATTCTTAAAAAGTGTAATTTTATCCATTGGATATGGCTGTTGGCACAGGAAGGATTGCAAGTAAATGTTCTTATTAATGTTAATGTCCCTATTTAAAGGCCAAGAATAGGAATTTGCAGGACAACATAAATGCATGAAATTGACAAGTGCATCACATTGTTCAACTGAATTTCACAAACGTCGCCAATCCACCAGTGATTATCAAACATGCAAGCAACATTTTGTCCTGACTCAAGATCAGACATTTGGATGATGAAGCCAAAGTTCTTTCTCATGTGATTTACAAACATTAGCCACAAATGATGTTGAGTCATTTGAAACCCTACTTACACATATTCTATTTGCATCTATTGATATAAACTGATGATTATCTTGAGTACCAGCAACTGTAGAAGTATTTAAAAATCGTTCTTCCTGACCTAACCTTGCAGACTCAATATCATCTTTTGGGATAAAGAAGAAAATTATATTTTTTACATTTTTATCACAAAATTCAAACATATCTGCAGGAGAAAGAATGACTTCCTTTTGGCCTTTAAAGGCTTGTATGTTCACAGATAGCCTTTTTGCTGTACCACCAATGCCATCACAAGGTGACTTACCATGGTTAGTGGCAAAGAAATTCCATTCAGCTTTGATGATGAAATCCTGATAGTGATTACAATGATTCGCAATTAAGTAATTATCCTTTCTGTTGGGAGAAATAATATGCTTAATGAGCTGGAAAGTAGGGGTTAGGTAATAGGTGTGCTTCTCTATAAAATGACCTTAGTTTTATTAATCAATATGAAGTTGAACCTTAACTTAAGTACAAATATATATTAGAGTTCACCAAGTGTCCTCCTTAAATAGTCAATTAACTTTGTCAAAAAAACATAAACAGCAACGGTATCATGCATTAAGCTGTCACTGATTATGCAGAAGCTCACACATTCGACCTGCTGATTAAGATCAAGAAAGTAGACAACAAAAGGATGCACAATGTCCTGACCATTTTCCAAGTGAAATCATTGTATTGCATTTTGGAAAACAAAAGTAGTTTCAGAAAAATCCATTAACACAACAATTTCACCAGAATGTAAATTATTCTTAACAGTTTTAAGATACAGAGACTGGTGCTTTGAAATGTAGTGAAGACCCAAAAGATCTGATTTTTGTTGCCAATTTGGCAATGAAATACTCAAATATCAACCGTTTTGTATCAAGTGATGAATGATCTGTTTGTACCCATTGCTTAAATTTAACATTCTTCTGGATCAAAATCACTGTAAATCAAACTTTTATAACCTCTTTAATAAATCTACTTCCAAGAATCAGTTTTACATTTTGGTGAATCACACACTTGCAAACTGAGTGCATTCTAGATAAGTTAACTGTTACACACTATTTTCGTCTTTAATTCGCAAAACTTTGAAAAGCCAAACTCAGGATCAAATTCACTATTATAAGCAATAAACATCTCCCTCAAATTGCAGAGTAATAAGTACTTTTGTTTCTGAACTTTTCATTTGCAATTCTCATTGAAACATAGTCCTTTTTAATAGGACAAAGATGACTGAATTCATCATTTTTGAAAAAATTGACAACACGATTTTGTGTATCTGCAGACAAAACTTTCCTCCTCTTTTTGTTTTTTTTTTGTTTATGAGGAACGACCAAGACCCCACCTTCTATTTTTAATTTTCCATCCATTTTTACAATTCTTTGTGAAACAGTAGACTCAGCCATTGTTTTCTCAATGGACCAAATTTGGATGTTAAAGTCAGAATCTGCAACTTTTCTGCACAATTGGTTGAAATTGTTAATTTTGTAACAAAAATTTTCGTAATTATTCAACAAATTACTACCCTGTGCAATATTTGAAGGATTAAAACCCCCAGCAATAGCAATTTTTGGGGTTAACAAATCTTGAACCTCAGTTATTTACGTTTTGCATAGTGATGCAATTGTTTTTTTTTAAAATGATTTTTTTAAAAAAAAGTGTTTTAAAAAAAATGCCCTCAAAAAATTTGTTTCTTTTTATAAACTTGCCATTTTAAGACCATTTTTGCCATTTTAAGACCATTTTGTTATATATATATATATATATATATATATATATATATATATATATATATATATATATATATATATATATATATATATATATATATATATATAATTGAAATACACCTAAAAATTTTAAGAAAGCTTGGAACTTGATATTCGGGTAAAATTTTAGTTTAGATTAAAAAAAAAAAAAAAAAAAAAAAAGTTTGTTGACCTACCAATAATGGTAAAATAAGCATTTATTTTATTTTATTTAATTTTTTTATATTTTTAAGCGTATATCAATAATGTTCAGTACCAAATACCCTCTACTATGAAGCTTAAACCAAATCATTGACAGGTGATCGACATTGTTCAAAAACAGTCAGTCAGCTAACATACTTTCTTGCCTATAACTTAATACAGATTTTATTACTGATATTCTGAAAACTTACTTTAAAAGTTAGCATTCTTTGCAATTCAGGCCTATTGTTATTATTATTAGTTTTTAGCTCAATATTTAAACATATTATTATTATAATGTTTTGATAAAAAAATATTACAAATGCATACCCCTTCACCAGTAAGAGGTGTTAATGTTAAGAGGAAGACTACCGTACGTTAGCTTGGCCTACTTTTTTAAATGAACCTTTTTTTTTAGTTTCAGAAGATAGCAAATAAATTTTTTCCAAATATTGACCTCTCTCCCAGTCTGCATGCGTGCGTTCGTATACTAAAATGAGTGAAATTACAATTTGGTGAAAACATGGAAGACAACTGACAACCATATAGCCACTATGATGTACTGTGTCAACAATTTAAAAGAGTTTGAAAAAATGTCAAACACTTTACTTTTAAGAAAATAAAATGTTGAGGTTTTGGACAAGAGATTGTCAACAATCTAGTTGACTCTACTCTTTTATGAAATTTTGTTAACATTTGGGCTACTTCCACCTATTATCAACAGCAATATTATAAATGCATGACTGGCAGCGAATGGTATCCCACTGCAAAGTGGGAGGAGTGAGGCTGAAAATCCAATCAAGAGGGTCTCTCAGTTACCTACCTGTATTATGAATTATATATTTGAATATATGATATAAGGGAAACCCACTGTAAGGGGCTGCATACCTCCCGATGGGGAACTCCACACCTCACCTGGCATGCTTTTATTGTATAGTAGAAGATAATGCTGGGTCATATTTTAGTGAAAAAAATAAAACTTAAAATTGGTCTAAAAAGGTGGGGAAAAAAAATTAATAATAAAAAAAAAATAAAAAATAAAAAGGACCTGTCTATGAAAGACTGATACATTGCTACAGTTCTTAAAGACTTTAATAAAGTCTTCACAAAAATATTCCATTTGAAAAAATTGAATTTTTTTAAAAAATGTAAATTTTTTCTTAATGTATATTTTTTTTATACTGAAGTGAGCATATGACGACATAAAAAGATTCAAGTTTAAGCATGTATATTTAAAAAGAGAAAGAAGAGAAAAGAGCCTAGAGTAACAATGAAATATATATATATATATATATATATATATATATATATATATATATATATATATATATATATATAATATATATATATATATATATATATATATATATATTAGGGATGGAGTGAAGTATCGGTATCGGTATCGGTAGTAGTATCGGCATATTTTCCGATACTGTATCGGTATCGGCAAAATTTTTGGATAAGAGTAAAGCATCGGTATCGGTATCGGTAGTAGTATCGGCACATTTTTAGGTATCGGTATCGGTAAAAAATTTTGGTATCGCTCCATCCCTAATAATATATATATATATATATATATATATATATATATATATATATATATATATATATATATATATATATATATATATATATATATTTAAATGTTTAAATTATGATGAATCCGTTGTAACGTCTTTTATCGTTCAAAACAGTCAATAATGACAAAGGTTTAATCAAAAATAATCAGTTAACAAAATATAATAAAAATAATAAAACAGTAACTAAGAAACTAATAAAAATACGAACGAAATAAAATCTTGGTAGCGTTATAATGGAGCCGATCTATAATAGATTTGGATTCTATTGTTCCTTGTCTCTTCGGAAGAAGTTTCGAGGGTTCAACAACGTTGGAGGATTTCTTAAGATGTTGATAATCTAAAAGATCTCAGAAAGTTTGCTTTCTAAAGAACAGCAAACAGAATAAACCGGTTCCATTACTCTTTTACAAGCAGTTAAGATGAAATGTTCCTTGCTTTATAGCCAAGGAACTTCTCTTGCCTAACGACCAAGAGTTTCTGGGTTTATTCTTTTCAAGATCGTAAGTTAGTTCTTCTTAGCTGTAATCGATCATCTGAACAGCTCAATTTGTTTCTTCTAAACTAATTCAGTAGCTGGTCTCTTCAATCTTCTTTATTTGATTCCTCGTTGTCTTTTTGATCCTCTAATATCTTCTTCTATAATGATCTCATAATTTGAATGCTTCTGTTCGACGTCTAAATCATCAATTTATTCTTAATTAAATTCGTATAATAAGTTTTCCTTCTTTTATAGTTTTTACAATTAACTTCCAATATTATTATAAAAGTATAAAATAATATTCATTTAAGAAATATGAAAATACAAATAAATAACATTTTTAACATAAAAACATTAAAGAAATAAATTAATTTAAAAGGTGGGAAGTTTTAGAAATTGCATGATACTTTTTTAAAAGAATCAAACAAGGAAAGTACAGTTTTGTATAAAAACTCAACTTTACATTTCTCCCTTCAAAAATGTATCATGGATACAAAAAAAATAAAAATAAAATAAATTAAAATAAATTAAACATCTTCCATTGGTTAATCTTTTGTTTTTCTTGCATTTCCTGTATTTCCTATTACCACTATCAAACGTCAGACGAAATGGATATTTATTTTTCAGTCCAATATTATAGAAAGATAGTTTCCACCAATGGAAATGTCTAATCTTTGATTCTAATTGGATTATATCGACGTTTTCTTTCAGAATATATCTCATATGGTCATAGTTTTCTAGAATAATCTTAAACTTATAGATTGATTTCTGGAAGATCTTTAGGAGCATATAGGAGACATCTTCCATTTGGATACTACATCTATTGCTTGAATACTGATTGATCAAGAAGAGATGAGATTCTTCTTTATTTCTGATGGAAGAAGGATTTAATCTTTTATTTTTGATAGGGACATTTTTGTTTTCTTCTATTTCCAAATTTACTGGCCACGAAATAGCGTTTGTTTCGACATTCTTGACCATCTCTCAAAAAAACATTTCTGGATATATAATTTTATCTATACTCATTGTTATTCAACTAAAAAAATTTAAACATATATATTTCAATCTAGAGAAAAGAAAAGAGAGAGAATAAAATTAATAACATAATATCAATAGAATAATATAAAATATCCTAAATATTAATCTATTCTTGTTTAAATGTTTGGTGAGAACATTAAACCCTCCAGAGAAAGAAACACCATATAAAAAAAAACTGATAGTTAATATGAACTATCCCCGACCTCTGAGTACAGAATGAAAGGGCCCCTTCATCCCTGTAGTCACATTAGTATAAATACTAACAACAGTTTCACATGGCGTACCCCCGAAGGTGGCATAACCCTTGAACCAAGGTTTGTGTGAAAATTTAGCTGTAAGGTCAACCTATAAAGTAATTTTTCAGATTACTTTATAAAATAGGATCTTCTTTCTCGTTTACGTCATGACGCTTTCTAACCATCTTTCTCTAAACACTTCAAAAAGATAATAACAAAACGTATCATAAATGAACAATAACAATTCTCTTCTCAAATTCTCTAGAAAAAATTTGTAAAATGCAAAAATTTAAATCTAAAACAATATTATCATATAAAAACTGTTGAGATTAAATTTAAGAGCTTCGTCTTAAACGAGACGATTAATAACTAAAATTAAATGAATCCTTTGTCATTTACTTGAAAGTTTGAACCAAAGATACATGTCACAACGGAATTCTATGCTATTTGTTGTCGAGTCGCACCGACTGCTAACCAATTTAAAATATGTTTAAATGATGATTAATCCATTGTGATGTCTTTCATAGTTCCATCATTCAATAAAGACAAAGGTTAAATAAAAATATAATTGGATAAACTAAATATAATAAAATTAAAATAATAACTAAGAAACTAATAAAAATACAAACGAATAAGCTTGGTAGCATTATTAATGAAGCAGATCCTTAATAATTTGGTTTCTTCATAACTTCGGAAGAGTTTCGAGGGTTCGACAACGTTGGAAGATTTCTGCTGGAGTAAACTCATTGTTCAATCATAATTAAGATGTTGACATTCTAAAGAGATCTCAATTTGTTCTTTGAAGACTATATCATCCATTAATTAAATTCATATAATAAGTTTTCCATCTTTTATAGTTTTTACAATTAACTTAACTTCCAATATTATTATAAAAGTATAAATTAATATTCATTTAAGAAATATGAAAATACAAATAAATATTTTTAACATAAAAACATTAAAGAAATAAATTAATTTAAAAGGTGGGAAGTTATAGAAATCGCATGATACATTTTTAAAAGAATCAAACAAGGAAAGTACTGTTTTGTATAAAAACTGAACTTTACAATTTATATATATATATATATATATATATATATATATATATATATATATATATATATATATATATATATATATATATATATATATATATATATATATATATATATATATATATATTAGATTTGGAACATAAGAGAATTAGGAATGAACTTAACCAGTCAATAAGAAGAGCAAAGAGAATGGCAGAAATTAATTTGGCAAGAAACAGTAATAAAGACCTGAAAAAGGTTTTTAGCTTCTGTAAATTCAAAAGTAAGGATAAGAAAATTGGCCCAATTAAAATTGGTGGCAATTTAGTAAGTTCAGATAAGGAATTGGTTAATATTTTCAATGCTTATTTTGCGTCAGTGTTTACTGAGGAAAGGTTGGATAGCATTTTAGAGGCTAATAGCTCTAGTATACATATAATGAATAGGTGTACAGCATTTCAAATTGAGTTAAATGAAATTAAATCTTTACTAGAACATATTGACCCTTATAAATAAGGCAGCAGGTCTGGATGGTGTGTATGGTAGAATTCTAAAAGAGGGGATATCAGTATTGCAAAGGCACCGTTTTTTGATTTTTAAATGATCTATTGCTTTTGGAGAGGTACCTGAGGACTGGAAAATGGCATATGTGGTGCCCATTTTTAAAAAAGGTAGTAAGGAAGATCTAGGAAACTATTGGCCAGTTAGTTTAACATCTCTGGTTGTGAAAATTTTGGAAAAGTTACTGAAAAATCATATAGAGAAGCATTTAGATGATAACAAGATACTATATAACTCCCAGCATGGCTTTAGAAAGGGTAGATCATGTCAGACAAATCTACTAGAATTTATGGAATATATTACTGAATTTATAAACAGGGGTGATCCAGTTGATGTCATATATTTAGACTTTAGCAAAGCTTTTGATAAGGTACCCCTTGTTAGGCTGATGCAAAAGTTGTCACAGTATGGTACAGATGGAATGGTACACAATTGGATTAAAGAGTGGTTAAAGAACAGAAGACAGTGTGTATTACTTAATGGTAATAAGTCATTTTGGGAAACAGTGAAGAGTGGGATCCCACAGGGTTCTGTGCTGGGACCACTTGCTCCTTATTTATATAAATGATTTAGACAAAGGTCTTAAATGTAAGGTCTCTAAGTTTGCAGATGACACCAAAGTGGTCATCTCAGTAAGGAATAATGATGGATGCATAACGCTTCAAGGTGATCTAGATAGACTTCTTGGTTGGGCAGAGAGGTGGCAAATGAACTTTAATAGTAAAAAATGTAAAGTTCTTCATGTAGGTTACTCAAATGAAGGATTTAATTATGAAATGAATGGGGATTGGCTTGAGACTGTGGACCAAGAAAAGGATTTAGGTGTGATTATTAGCAGTAATCTGAAGGTGGGTGATCAATGTTTGGAAGCAAGGAATAGAGCTAATAAGATGTTAGGTATAATTAATCGCAATGTAGTTTACAAGAGCAAAGAGGTTATAAGCAAGCTATATAATAGCTATGTTAGGCCAGCATTAGAGTATTGTGCACAGGTTTGGGCTCCTCATTTAAGAAAAGACATAGATATGCTGGAAAGAGTACTACGTTGAGCAACAAGGATAATTTCTGGCTTTGAAAATAAGAGCTATGAAGAGAGGTTGAAGGAGTTAGGAATATTCTTGGTTGAAAGGAGATTTCTCGGAGGGGATATGATACAAGTTTACAAAATATTCGCATCTGACAGCAATAGAGATTGAAAAATACTTTATAGTGGACCATGGAAGAGAAACTAGAGGACATAAGAAAATTAAAAAGAAACCATGCCATCTTGATCTAAGAAAATACCCTTTCAGTAATAGAGTTGTTAATTTTTGGAATGGCTTTCCACAAGAGATTGTTGACTGTGATTCACTTGTCAAATTTAAAAGGGGGCTAGATAGATATATGGATGGTTTAGGTATTATATAGTATAACTTGACCAAGCCAAATTGGTGGGTATATATATGAGTTTTTAGATCAGCATATGACTAAGCCTAACAGGCAGTTTTTTTGTAGTGGGTGACGGTTTATTGAATTTGGCATGTATAATTGGGCTTAGTTTTATTTTTATCTTTGCATGAATGAACTGATAACTAGGGATAGGATAGACCTAGTCTTTCGTGCATGTATTAGTATTGATATTGTTATGATTTGTTTGGACTGGGACAATCTCGATAGGCCTTTGTGTCTTCTTACTGTCTCTATTTTCCTATGTTCCTATATATATATATATATATATATATATATATATATATATATATATATATATATATATATATATATATATATATATATATATTTCGTCCATATAAACAACATCTTTTCTTGTTTGGAGATTTAATCTTCATCCAAAATGATAACAATCCGCGAATGGTAATATCCATGCCTCTTCTAATTCGGTTAGTATTGGATCTACATTTACTGAATGGACATTTAGGAACACCGAAACTTATTGCATTGGTGAGAGAGGACCTATGGCATCCAAAACTTGCTAATGTTGCTAGTGACATTTGTAAGTCTTGTATGACATGTCAACTTAACAAAAATAATCCTACTGTGATTATTCCGCCTGTTATGAAAATAACAACGTCTTATCCGTTCGAATTGTTAGCAGTTGATTTGTTACAATTGCCGCGAACTTTTCGAAACCACTCTTATGCTCTTGTAGCAATTGATCATTTCACTAAGTATCTCTTTGTCCTACCTATGAAAGATAAATCTGCGAAAACCGTCAGCACAACGATGAAGTTTAAACTTATTCCGTTTTTGCCGCGGGTCCCGCAGAAACTTCTTTCTGATCAAGGAACTGAGTTTACTTCAGTACTTTTTAACGAAGTATTGGAAGCGTTTGCCATTGAGCATGTATTGGCATCTAGTCATCGACCACAAACGAATGGAGTTACGGAACGAGTAAATCGAACTATACTACAGACTTTGCGAATGATGATTCAACAAAACCCAACTGATTGGGATTTGCAACTACCACAAGTAGTTGTAAAATACAACACTTGGCATTCAGCAATCAAGTCAACTCCCAGTGACTTCTTAGTGCAACAACAACATTCGTGTGCAAAGAGAAATCCTTGTTTACGACAATATTGGAAGTCACCTACTGAAAAATTTTCACCACTCAACATTGGTGATAAGGTTGCGTATAAATCCACGTTTCAAGGAAATCTTGCAAGTAACAAGTTTAAACCTAGATTTAAGGGACCTTATGTGATTACTAAAGTATACGACTCAACACTCGCATACGATATAGCCAAGTACCCAAGTCGATGAAAGGGAAGGTGTCATACAGGCTCACTTCTCACAGCTCCGAAAATGGATTGATGTTCCCAGATATCTCTTACGAAATCCTTATTTCCGCCAACATCTACAGAATCAACTTACACCACAACAGGAGGAAGATTACCAACAAAATCATGCGGAAATCAACGAAGAACAGGGGGAGATATCAATTGAAGAGTCATTACCGGACTCAGCGCCAACTCCAATGGTTTTACCTGAGGACGACAGTGACGATGATTTTTCATATCAATTAGCTGAAGAGGATCATCACTTATTGGAGGAGTTGAGGAGACGGCAAATAGAAGCTCAAGAGGAGATATTTAGACTGATCGATAATGATTATTCGACCTTCTTGTCTGACTCATTTAGAGTTTTACAAGAATCATTTGACGTAACGAACGTAACGATAGGAACAAATGTAAATTCTCGGATTAAATCCGTATTGAACAAGTCAATCGAGGTATCTAACATAAACGACATTAACATCTCAAGATTTACCCAAACAGATCTAACGATACCTCCGGAAGAAGAGGAGGAAGAAGAAGATCTGTTCAACTCAACGATAAATGAATCATTTGAAGGATTTTGTCCGTTAGATTATTCGGTAGATCAGGATTCATTTGAAGGATTTGTGCCTAAGGCTCTTTCCCCTATAATGGAAGAACCTGATAGTTATTATCAACTGAATTTCAGCGATGAATTCCATGATAAAACGGCCGATTCTTTTGAAGGATTTGATCCGAAGGGGTTTTATATTGAGGAAAACTATATGGAACTACAAGGACATATAGAAGCATCGCAAGTGGAGCATGAACCTCAGATGAACATCACCTGCTTAATGGAGATGGATTCAGGAAAACAAGAGCCTTCTCCACGACGACTGCGATCCCATGGAGACGCCCCACAACATGACTACATCATGAAACGACCACTCGAGTATCGACGACGTTACACAAGTTAAGTTTGCGGGAAATGATATAAGAAGTGAAGTGCATTAAAATAAAAGTGATGTGATGTGTCATTCGAAAATAAAATAAATATATAAAATGATAAAATCAAATAAATAAATAAAACGCATGCTCAAACAATTATAAATGCATGTAAAAAATTTAAATCAATTTAAATGCATGTTAAAAATTAGTAAAAATAGCAATATAAAAATACTATTAATTATTATTAGTTAATAATATTTGCCTCATTCTAATGCTATTATTTGAATCCTACTACTATAATTTACTATTTAATATAAACTATTGTTAGAATTAGTTCTAATTAATATTAAAATGGTAGTATTGAAATTGGTAGAGTTAATTAACATAAAAATAATAGTAGTAGAATAATAAATAAAATAAGATTTTTTTTTAAAAACACTTTAAATTACTTTGAAAATACTTTAAATTCATGAAATATATAATGCTTTAAATATTATTATTAAATAAAAATTTCAAATAGGTTTTTATTACATATATAACTTTGTAAATAATTATAAACTGTTAGGTAATATGTTTTTATGTATAACTATACCTTGGTATTTTTCTTTTCAGCATGAACGGAACTAAAAACCTTCTGTTTTTAGGCACATTGGAAATTGGAATGTTTGAAGGCATAAAGGAGCAAATGCGACAGGTTTGCAATGTCAATTTGTACACTTCGTGCCATCCAGGTGCGACATTGTTAAATCTCGTACATACCTCACTAATTTTCTAAAATTCTAAAATAAAATTTATTTAATTGCTTTAACATGTTCCATTTGGCAGAAAATGCCTCTAACCACACAAAAGAAAGGGGCATCTCCAAAGAGATTGCTCTGAAAGAACTCTGGATCATCAAGATTAGGTTTCTTTTATTCTTTTATAGTTAGAGAGGTGAGGCATTTTGGAACTGTTTATCAATTCTTACTTTCTATGATGTATTTGGTTTTCTTCTGGTACAACTTATCTTGAACACTCCTACTTGCCTTCCTTGTCTTTAAGGAAAGTTGGTCAGTCTCCATCACCGAGACCAACTTTGGTAAGGGGGTGTGAGCATACGTGCTCAAGCTCTATTAATGGTTATTATTCACAGATAGGTTGTCCGTTTAGACGATGACCAAGAGGGAAGTATAGGGGCTTCGCAAGAATGAAGTATTCTTCGCTGGAATTATCACAGATAGGCTCTCTTTACTTTCTTTAGTATATTATAGAATAGTAGTATCTAATTCTTTTTATTTTCTCTTTGTAGGGTGAATAATATAAATTAACTAAAATTAATGAAAAAAATATAATTGAACAGAACTTATATTTAAAAATAAAGACGAAAAATAAATTAAAAGTAAAGTTTAAAAACAAAAATAAAAGGACTTTCAAAAAGAAGAGAGTTATTCGACTTCAAAGATTGAGGATTCCAATCATCGTTAGCTCACGTAGGTTATTGTAAAAATTTTCTTCAACTATAACATAATAAATGATTTAACGCCAAATGAAAATTTTAAATTCTTTTATTTTTGTAGTCCCGAGTTGGGGAACTACATCGTCAGCTTTTCGTTGAACATCTTCAGTTCCATCCTACTCCGAAAGTTCTTTCTCCTCAGTTAAAACTTTATGAATTGATAAGGGGAATTTATTTAAGAAATCAACGTATTCCCTTCGGTTCCAAAATAAAACCCTAATTTGCCCTGTGTTCCCATTCCTGTTCCCAGTTCTGGCCTGTTGTTTTTAAACACTACCAATGGTCAAATTTTATAAATAAAATATCCTCAAATTTTCTTCCGGTTTTCATTTTCCCATCCAGGAATAACAAATTCTTATTGTACTATTTGTCGTCATTTGCTCCTTTATGTGATCCTCTTGTCCTGACAAAGTATCTGAGGACTTTTGATCGTAACGTCTGATAGCTGTATCAACTTAACTCATCAACGTCGTCCTTACGAAAAGGAGAAGTGGACGACACAGCTCAGACAAAACCATTGGCACTCGAACCAACGCAACATTGTGAGTGTAACCGGTATCTTATTTACTATTTTGTTTCTCTTTGATAGTTTATTGCTAATATATATATATATATATATATATATATATATATATATATATATATATATATATATATATATATATATATATATATATATATATATATATATAAAGCGATTTAAAATATTTATTTTTACATCACTAGTTTCATATATCATTCACCGTCTCATTTACAAACTCTATGAAATTTGATTGTGCAAAAATGGAAACCTTGGAATTTATTTACCAAAAATATGTGATCTAAAGGGAATATCAAACAACAGAGTGGACTTCAATGTGTTTAACAAAGTTTAATCACAAAAATATTACAAAGCCATAAATATAATGAGTCGAACATATGTTCGTTAAATCATAGAAGTTGTGTTATAATATGATGCTACTTGAAAAATTTACCAAAATTTTTACAAATTCTTTTTTTAACCTATAGTACAGCATATAGAGTACAATATATAAAGACACCAAAAAGAAACTAGTATGTACTGATAGAGAAAAATGTGCTCTTTCTAATGATGGCAAAATCAAGAGAATCGGTTGTGATATATTTTTGCTGTTATTACAAATAGGCATTTTTGGTAAAAAGAAAAAAAAAAAAAAAAAAAAATTTTTTTTGTAGGCTATGCTTAGGCTATAGTATCTCATCAAAGATATTATGGTTGCTGAAACTATTTGTTCAAAGATGTACTGAGAGTTTAAAGCTCGTAATCCATTTCTAATTCACGATCACTATCATTGTGCTTGAGATGATGCGTTGGATGAGGATGTTTCATTTTCACCTAAATAGTCTGACTTAAAACATGAGCCTTTGTTAATATCTTGCAGAAGTTAGAAACATACTTTATGATGTATTGTCAGATTTATGTCAGGATTGTTTATTATTAACTCATTAGTTAAAAAATGAACTCATGTAATTATATTATTCTTGTCTTTTAAATGGATCACAGCAATTACATCCAACATTCAGGGAGCTGAGATCCACATTAACCTAGGGTGGGCAATCATTAGCATGCCAATAAATTTTTTCTATCACATCAAACAATTTTAAATTTTTTAGGGAGCATCTTTGAGTGGGTAGCTCAAGGGGACAGAGTTCTGATGTGTGTAAGCTAGCCTATTTCTGAAAAACAAAAGTCAACTTCTCATTAGGCTATAAAAGCGGCTGCATGCACCGGATAGTTGGCTTTGAGCTGCACCTTTGTAAGGTGTTCCCTGTGTCTTATTAAAACTTATTTGTTGTTGTAATTATCACCTTGAAAATAAATGTGAAAGAATCTCCAGGAGGGAGACACAAAAGAAAATTATTTAGTTCACTTTTATATGTATTTATAACTGAAGTTGGCACATGGAAAAATTCTGTGGCAGAGATTCTGCCAATTTTGGCACACACTCTCAAAAAGGTTGCCCACCCCTGACCTAGAGGAAAAAATTACAAACAATTACAAAACATATTACCAGGCACAACTACTAAGAACAAGCCAACAAAGAAGTTCAATGGAAAGTCAGTTATATTACCATATATATATATATATATATATATATATATATATATATATATATATATATATATATATATATATATATATATATATATATATATATATATATATATATATATATATATATATATATATATATATGATTTATTTTCAGGTAATTAAGTGTGGAATATTTTACGGGATGTGGGGGCCTATGCTTATCTTTAGGTAAGCGTTCCTCTTTAGGGAGTTTTTATTTTATTTTATAATGTTTTTTTTAGGTTGCAGACCAATTTTGAAATAAGTTTTTGTTTTTGACAAAGATAGATTTAATCTCCTATAGTTAATTTGATAGTGTACAGGTTTATATAAATAAAATAAAAAAGGAATTCATATTGGAATAACCAGAGTGGTTTATGTTGTACAAGATAGCTCCAATCAAAATAAAGAAGCAAGTGAACTTTCATTGACACTAATAATCTACACTTCTATTATTTCTTATCTTTTTCCTCTTGAAAGTTTATTTGTCATTAACTGATTCATCTAGGGATATTCATTTTGCGACAGGTTAGTATTTACTTTGTTATTTTTAGGTAGAGATTTCTGAATCAATTCTTATTTCAAAATTAAATTGTAAGGAAAATGGGATCAGATGATGAGAGTACTGACAAAAGAAGGAGGAGTGAAAAATGTCCCATGTTTGATGGAAAGGAGATGTTTTTGGAGTGGAAGGGTAAAGTGGAAGATTGGATATGGAGAAATAAAACTGTGGATAAATACTCGGGTTTAATTATCAGGAGTGCACTGAGTGGAGAACCATGGGAACTAGTGGGAGGATTACCGAGAGAAGAGATAGCGAGCCTTGAGGGAGTAAACAAGATAATGAGTGTTCTAGAAAAGAAGTATAGCAGTGACAAGAAAAGAGAAAAGATGGATAGTATGAACGCTTTTTTTTAGAATTGAAAGGAAACCTATGGAGGATATACAGGACTTTGTAAGTAGATTTGATGTGGCATTGAGGAGGTGTAATGCAGCTGGAATGGCTGAACTAGGAGAGGAACATAAAGGTGGATTGTTGTTGGGAAGGAGTAAACTGTCTGAAAATGAAGAAAAAATAATGTTAGGAGCTTTAGACGGAGATTTGTCATATGAAAGAGTGACTAGTTTGTTAGTAGGAATAATGGGAAAGAGTTTTCAGAACCAAAACAAGGAAAAGATATGGTACAGTGGAGAGAGGAATAAAAATACTGAAAGGAAGAACGTTTGTTATAACTGTAAAAAGGAGGGACATATGCAAAGGTTCTGTCCGGAATATAGAAGAAATGATAAAGAATGTAATGGTTGTGGAAAGAAAGGACATGTGATGGAAAATTGTTGGATGAGGGATAAAGAATGTTACAAATGTAAAGAAAAAGGACATTTGGCTAATATGTGTAATGAAAGAAAACAGGTAACAAAAGAAGTGATATTATTGGGGAATAGAGGGATGGAAGAGGACAACTGGGATATAATCAGTGCGATAGTCGATACTGGTTGTAAGAACAGTGTGGTGGGAGAATTGTGACTAGGAGTAATTCTTTCGACATTAAGTAGGGAAGAACTAGTGAGGATGAAGGAATCTGAAAGGAAGATAGAAGCAACTTATGTTTTCGGGGAAAGGGAATATAAGTGTCATAGAAAATTTTTAATTCCGATTGTCATAGGAAATCATAAAGCATTACTAGAAACAGAAATAGTAGAAGGTAATATCCCTTGGTTGATAGGAACAGTAGTATTAGACAAATTAGGGGCTAGGATAGATTTTGTTAATAAATATTTAGAGTGTAAGCATCCTATAATAAAAGAGAAAATACCCATTAACATGGATAATAAGGGACATATCAGAATAAAATTGAGGGAGATAAAGAATAGAGAGAATGTGTGGTTAACACTTAAGGAAACAAATTCTATATTAAATAAGGAAAAATGGAAAAATGCCTGTTTGAGGTTACATTTGCAATTTGGCCATTGTGCATTTGATAAATTGCAACAAATGATTAATAAAGCGTGGGGTAATGATGTGGATTACCAAAGGGTGAAGAAAGAAAGGTTACAAACATTAAAAGAGGTATGTATTAATTGTGAGTCATGTAAGAAATATAAGAAAAACCCTGAAAGACCTACAGTGGGGTTGCCTATGACATCAAATTTCAACGAAGTGTTATCAATGGACATAGGGGAATTGGAAGGTGAAAAATTCCTTGTCATGGTGGATTGGGCAACACATTACTGCCAAGCAAAATGGATAAAAGATAAGAAACCTTCAAATATAATGGAGTGTATAATGGAGAAATGGATTAGCTATTTTGGGGCACCTCAAAAGATAATAACTGATGGAGGTAGAGAATTCCAAAATGAAGAAATAATTGAATTTACTGAAAAGTGGGGCATAGAGATGTTATGTACGGCAAGTGAGAGTCTATGGAGCAATGGTAAAAGTGAAAAAACAGTTGGAATACTAAAGGAAGGAATGAGGAAACTAAAGGAGGATGGAGTCAAAGGAAGAGATTGGATATTAATGTGGATGGTCAGCGCGAAAAATGATAGAATAATGAACGGTGGGTATTCTCCTAATCAGAAAGTTTTTGGAATTTATTACCGTGGTAAAAACGAGATGGAAAAATGTAGCCCTGCTGAACTAGAAGAGGGAATGGATGGAGCTAAATTAAAGGAATTAATGGAATTACAAATGTTGGTTAAAGATAAGGTACAAGAGAAAGAATGCAGAGATCGGATAAGGAGGGCATTAAAAGGCAAAATTAGGGTTCATAGAATCGAAGAAGCTCAAGTAGGAGACAAAGTCTTTTATAAGAAGAAAGGAGAGGAAAAGTGGAGAGGACCAGGGAGAATAATAGGTAGAGATGGTAAAGTAGTTAATGGTTAAACATGGAGCTTTGATAAGGGAAGTGAATAAGATACATATAACAAAATTACAGAAGGCAGGTGAGAAGATGGAAGAGAAGGAAAAGAAAAGGGAAGCGATAGAGGAGAGAGATAAAGAGGAGGAGGAAAAAGGGGAAGAAGATAGTGAAGAGGAAGAAGAGGATGAAGAAGAAGAAGAAGAGGAAGGAGTTATTGCAGGTAGAAGATGACGATGAAAGGAATGACAATTTTAGTGAAAATGAGGAGGTTCATCCTTATGATATTCGAAAAGGAAGAAATTATCGAATAAGACATGAGGATGAAGAGTGGTGGAGAAGAGTAAAAGTAATGAGTTTAGGAGGTAAAAGAGGAGGTAAATTTGATGGTACTTATAACGTTAAGGATTTAGACTCTGAGGAAGAGTTTTGGGCAGACTTAAGAGAATATGAAGTAGAGAAAGATAAAGGAGATCAAGGTGAAACGTACTTTCAGTGAAGGTAAGGTAGTTACCTTTAAGAGTAACGAAACTGATAAAATGGAGAAAATTAAAGAGGCAAAAAAGAAGGAGATTTCAAGTTGGAAAGAGAATAATGTTTTTGAAGAGATTGACAGATATAAAGAGAATAAGGTACTTAAAACAAGGTGGATAATTACTGAAAAGGAGAAGGAGGGAGAAAGATATGTAAAGCAAGATTAGTGGTGAAGGGTTTTATGGAAAAAGAATGTTTAGATATAGAAGATTGTGAAGCACCCACTTTTTCAATAGAAGGGTTAAAAGTAATCTTGGCTATAATCAATATGAAGGATTGGCAGGTAAAAACATTGGATGTGAAGACAGCATACTTGCAAGGAAAGGAAATGGAAAGAGAGGTGGTGATAAAACCTCCTGAAGAGGCCAATACCTTAAAATTATGGAATTTAAAAAAAAAAACAGTCTACAGGTTGAAAGATAAAGCTAGAAAATGGTATGAGTTTGGTTGAATTGTTAATAAAAATAGGAGGGAAAAGAAGTAAAATAGATACCATATTTAAATGGGAAGATGGTGGCATTGTTTATGGCATAATGGGGATTCATGTAGATGATCTCATTTATGGAGGAGATAAAATATTTGAGGAGAAAATTATATCGAAAATAAAGGAGGAGTTGAAGGTTGGAAGAGAAGAAAGCGGAGTTTTCAAATATTTAGGAATAGAAATTGAACAAAAGGAAAAAGGGGATATTTATATAAGTCAAAAGAGTTATTCAAAGGACAAATTAGTGATAAACAAGATAAACAAGAATAATAAGGATGAAAAGGTTAAATGAAGAGGAGATGACCGAATATAGATCATTGTTAGGAAAATTAAATTGGATGTCACAGAATACTCGTCCAGATCTTAGTTTTGATGTGAGTTTCTTTGGGAGGAATATGAAGGAGGCAAAATGAGTAAGATTACGGGAGCTAGTTAAGGTAGCAGAGAGAGCAAAAAGAGAAGAAATTAAAATGAAAATACCAAAATTAAAAAGGAGGGAGAATGAGATTAGAAGTATATTCCGATGCTTCATTTGGCAATGTGAGCGAAGGAAGAACACAGATAGGTTACTGTGTGAGGATGAAGGACATGGCAGGTAATTGTTGTCCTTTATTATGGAAGTCAAAAGTAGCGAAACGTGTGGTAAGCTCAACTTTGTCGGCTGAAACCTTGAGTATGGTGGAAGCTATAGAATGGGGGGAATATATTAAGTATTTATGGGAAGAATTAACAAACAAAACTATTTTTGATAACATAGACATTAGAGCAATGACAGATTGTAAATCCTTAAGAGACAGTATAAAATCTACTAAAGGTGTAAAGAATAGGATATTAAGAATAGAATTGGCAAATTTAAAAGAAAAAATGGAGAACAAGATAATAAAGTCAGTTGAATGGGTAAATTCTAGGTTACAATTAGCAGATGGTCTTACAAAGAAAGATAATAGGAAAAATAGGTTGGAATTGAGAAAGGCATTAGGATGTGATTAAGGGGGAAAAAAGGAGAAAGAGAAAATTATAAGATATTCATTTATTTTCAGGTAAGTGTGGAATATTTTACGGGATGTGGGGCCTATGCTTATCTTTAGGTAAGAGTTCCTCTTTAGGGAGTTTTTATTTTATTTTATAATTTTTTTTTTAGGTTGCAGACCAATTTTGAAATAAGTTTTTGTTTTGACAAAGATAGATTTAATCTCCTATAGTTAATTTGATAGTGTACAGGTTTATAAAAATAAAATAAAAAATGAAAATATTGGAATAACCAGAGTGGTTTATGTTGTACAAGATAGCTCCAATCAAAATAAAGAAGAAGCAAGTGAACTTTCATTGACACTAATAATCTATACTTCTATTATTTCTTATCTTTTTTCCTCTTGAAAGTTTATTTGTCATTAACTGATTCATCTAGGGATATTCGTTTTGTGAAAGGTTAGTATTTACTTTGTTGTCTTTAGGTAGAGATTTCTGATATATATATATATATATATATATATATATATATATATATATATATATATATATATATATATATATATATATATATATATATATATATATATATATATATATATATATATAAAACTTTAAATACATAGAGCTCTTACCAAGTTAGGTGGTAATGCTCAAGACTATAGGTATGTGTAGGAAGGATCTCTCACAATGACTGAGCACTGGAGTAGTTGCTGGCTTATACTGACTACTGACATTCACATGTCAAATCATGTTTCAACTTGTAGTTTTGGAGCACTATAGTTATTATATATCTTTTATCTCTTCCTGTTCAATTTAAATTAGTTATTTATATATGAATAATACCTAAAGTAGATGAGAAAATGTACTTAATTATTATATATATGCAGAGATGGCTACTTGCTCAATAGTTTTATTTTGCTTTAGGGTCGTGAGGCCTAGAACGTTAGTTTATATATAAAATTATAATTCTTACCTTGTTTGATTTATTGTCTATTATTTAATATTATGAATATTTGGCGTATTGAAATATCACTTCTTACTTGATATTTTATATTTTATTAATATATTTCACAAAACCTTTTTACATTAATTACAATGTTACACATGCGTTTTCCACGCTGTTCTAGAACAATCTATCTCTAAAATTTCCTGTCACTAACCGGCAGGAACGATACCATAAATATATCGTTCTTAATATCGATATATCATTTATCATTTTATTACAAATAATTACTAATTTATTAAAATTACATAAATATACAACCTTCATTCTAAGATGGTGATACCCAGAGAGTGAATTTCCAAGGTTACTTGGAGATTCACACCTGAACACCCAACCTATGACATGAATTTGTTAGAATAGTAAAGTGGAAGACTATCTCCACTTTAGCTTTGTCATATAGACATGTAGAGATTCTTCTGCTTTTTATACTTATTGGGAGTCATCTTACATTAAATTTATAGGGGACAAACTCTTTTAGGGCATCATACTCTGCAGGTGTAAGGGGAAATTTTAACACTTTATTATTATATTCACTGTTATCACTATTATTTATATCACTTCTATATTTAACATTATTTTTAAATTTATTACAATTATTATACCTACAGGAAGAATTGTTTATATTGCTACCCCCACCATTATTTTTACCATTAAAAATATTTTTATTTACCATTGTACTACCAGCATTGTATAATTCTGTGCTATCATTTAAATATATATATCAGTAAATAATACCTTAAAATTAAATAATAGATTAAAGAGAAGACACGAAAGGTAATTTGGGAGAGAGGGTAGCATTAACAAAATGATCAATTATTTTTAGGGGCACAGGCTCCACATCATTTCCTACAATTACATCACAAGAGCTCCCTGTCTGAGGATCAATAATCCTATGATTACTAAAATCTAATAAAAAATTATACTTTTGAAAAAAATCAAGCCCTAAAATATTACAAACTACATCACAAATTAAAAAAGTAGGCTCAATCTCTATCCAATAAAAAATTTACAGTTTTTGTTTTAATTTCAAATATGTTTATTTTAGTTCCATTAGCAGCAGTAAGAAAGCCAATAGGTTCTTTCTTATCTTCTGCAGAAGTCTTAAATATAGATAATGTACTTTCAGAGTCTTTAATGTATAACTCTTTAGAGTTAGCATCGAAGATACGGTAGAGACTGTTTAATTTTAAATTGGTTTTATAAATATTTAACACATTCATAATTTTTGGAATCACTGTACCCTTATAAAAATTTGCTTTTTCAACTAGCATCGCAGTATATTTGCTAAGAGCTGATGGCTCTTGCTCAAAGACTGTCTTTTCACTAAGTTGATAATGCAGATTTTTATCTTTAAAACTATTATACTGAGAACAATGCTCAAGTTCACTAGACTGAGATACTCATTCGTTTAAAACAGATGTTTTTAAATCAGCAGTAGCAATCGCATTCCCATGAAGTTGAGCATTGTTATACTTTATATTATTTATATAAGTAAGCAATGAAGTATTATTATTTACAATTGTATTAACATCATTTATAAGGGGGTAGCTTTTATCTTCTTCCTTTCTTAATTTTTCGTTTTTAGTTTTTAATATATGCACTTTTATCACTAACTATTATACACTGCACATTATTTTTAAATTGCACTTTTAATTTTCTTTTTGAAGGGCTGATGTTAGTCCCTACGATTCGTTTCCCTGAGTGGTTGAAGATGGTCCTGAAGTGGAAAGTTGGGCTTGCATTGGTGCCCATCGACAGCTACCTCCTTGGCATCTTATAGCTTTTTCTCGAAATTTATAATGGTAATAGCATAGAGCACCCTCCGGTCTAAGCCTGGAAAGTGACCTACCTCTATCTGAGTGGCCTCTTGTCCGACCATTTCAAGTCGCGTCACCCTCTTATCCAGCTTATGTATTGTGTTGATAGCTTTTCTACTTTTTTAAATAACTCTCCAATTTGAGTGGATATTTTAGCCAATTCACGAATGAGGAAGGAATCAGAAGGTTGGGTGTTCGTGTCACTCTGGGGTCACCACTTGCAAAGATGGATACTTGCTCAATAGTTTTATTGTGCTTTAGGGTTGTGAGGACTAGAATGTTACTGTTATATATATAAAATTATAATTCTTACATTGTTTGATTTATTTTCTATTATTATCTATGAATATTGGCGTATTTAAATATCGCTTCTTACTTGATATTTTTTATTTTATTAATATATTTCACAAAACCTTTTTACATTAATTACAATGTTACACATGCGTTTTCTACACTGTTCTAGAACAATCTATCTCTAAAATGAACAGTCACAAACCGGCAGGAACGATACCATAATAATCGATATATCATTTATCATTTTATTATAAATAATTACTAATTTATTAAAATAACAAAAATATACAACCTTCATATATATATATATATATATATATATATATATATATATATATATATATATATATATATATATATATATATATATATATATATATATATATATATAGCTTTAATTTAATTGCTATTATAATTACTAATATTCTTTTTCTCTAATACTCAACATTAATTACTAATTAATAAATATTAATTAGTAATTCCAGATCGTTATAACCAATTCTTGAACACACTTGATTTATGCTTCACCACTACTTCTTCTAGTTATAAATACACCATTTTCCCTCCTATTGGTAACTCTGATCATAATACTATAGCTCTTAGTTATAATGCTTTCTCTCCAACAGCTCCACCATGCCCTAAACATACTTTCTGGAACTTTAATCGGGCTAATTGGGGGGCAGTGCACCGCTTCTATGCAATCATTGGAGTGAATCTTGCTTTGTCTCAGGGGACGCTTCTGTCTCTACTGAAAAGGTAGGGGCCGTAATCATTGACGGGATAGGCAGATTCATTCCATCTTCAACTAAATCTTTTTCTCCTCAAAATCCTTGGTAATTGTTCTCTTGCCCTTCGGGAGTGAGACAATGCTTATCGTGAATGGAAAAACTCTCCTTCTCCTATCACTCTTGCTAATTTTCATTCGGCTCGGAATCGTTGCAGGGATGTTCTTCAACGAACTAAGCGTACTTTCATAAAAAGGAAGTGCACTGACCTCCATGGCTCTCCTACTGATAAAAATTTCTGACCTCTTGTCAAAAAAATATCTCTTACAACTTCTGTAAATCTGCCTTTCCTCCTCTTATTTGCTCTGATGGTTCTGTAGCTAATACTCCTTCTGAAAAGGCTAATCTTTTTGGCCTCCTTTTTTCATCTAATTCCATCCTGCTCGATTCTGGCATCCCTCCTCCTACTCCTTCTCCTCTCAGATGTCCCATGAATCTACCTGTAATTATTCATGATCAGGTGCATGGGATTCTGAAATCTATGAACGTCAGGAAGGCCAGTGGCCCGGATGGCATTCCCCCTTGTGTTCAGAGGGAATGTGCTTCCAAGTTGGCCCCTGTCCTCATTCAGCTCTACTCTCTATGCCTTAATACTAATACTTTTCCTCTATGCTAGAAGAGAGCATTTGTTCAGCCAATCCTGAAAAAGGGTAGCCGCTCTGACCCTTCTACCTATCGACCTATAGCTCTCACATGTGTTCTATCTAAAATTTTTGAAACTCTCCTCAACTCTCATTTCCTGGATCATTTGGAGTCTCATTCTCTTCTCTCTGATCACCAGTATGGCTTTAGACGCCGAGGTCAACTGGTGACATACTTTCTTATCTTACTGACCTATGGTCTTCTGCCCTTAGGGACTTCGGGGAGTCTTGTGTGGTGGTGCTTGACATATCCAAGGCTTTCGACCAGGTATGGCATGCGTCACTGCTCTCTAAGCTCCCTTCCTTTGGGTTTCCTCCTTCCCTTTGCTTGCTCTTGTCTAGTTTTCCCCATTCTTAACATTTCGGATCTTGTAGATGGAGCGACCTCTTCCTCCTTTTCTGTCAACTGTGGTGTTCCTCTGGGTTCTGTTTTATCTCCAACTCTATTCTTACTTTTCATTAACGATCTTCTCAAATGCACTTCTAACTCTGTTCACTCTTATGCTGATGACTCAACTCTACATTCTTCTACTATTTCAAATCTGCTCCCTCTTTTGCTTCTAGAGTTGCTTCTCGTCTTCAACTTTCCGATTCTATTCTTGCCGATCTGGATGGAATTTCCTGGTGGGGTCATAGCAACCATGTGAAATTCAACTTTTTTAAAAACTCAACTTCTTCACATCTCCCTCTCAAAAACACCTCCTAACTTTTCTATCCTCTTCGATGGCTCTCCCGTCTCACCTGTAAATAACATTAATATTCCTGGTCTAAACATTAACAACAAACTGTCTTGGAAACCACATATCACAATGGTTGCTAAAGCGGCCTCAAAGAAGCTGGGAGTTTTGTTCAGATTCCGAGAATTTTTTTCTTCTCAGCAGTTACTCCAAATATATAAGGGTCTTATTCGCCCTTGTATGGAGTACTGTTCTCACATTTGGGGGGGCTCAGGCTCCTCCTCTCTTCTGGATAGGGTTGAATCAAAGCTAAAAGATTAATAAACTGTCCCCTACTTTCAAACTCTCTTGACCCTCTATCTCTGCGACATGACATAGGTGCGCTATGTCTTTTCTATAGGTATTACAATGGCAGGTGTTTGAAGGAATTAGCCTCTTGCATTCCTCCACCGTTGCGCCGTCCTCGTTGCACAAGGGGTGCCCTGCTTTCACACCAATTTTGTGTTGACGTAGGAAACCCCAGGCTAACCCATTGTGGTGCCTCCTTCTTTCCAGCCACCTCTATTCTGTGGAACTCTCTACCATCATCTATTTTTCCTCCTGTAGTTAATCTTCCTCTCTTCAAGGCTTCCGTCTGTGCCGAACTGAGGGTTGTGCGTTAGGTGTGTGTGTGTCTAAACGAATTTTCTCCTTATGTGTGTGCCCCCTCCTTGAAAAGGGCTCTCCCCGTGAGTGGTGGCGTTCTATAAAAAAAAAAAAATAATAATAATTTTTATGAATTTCTTAATTTATAACCTTTCTGAAAATAAAAGAGGAAGGTAAATTTGTACTTGTAACTTCTAAAGGTAAATTCATGTTACTTACAATATAAATGCTTGTGCAGTCTCTCAACTTCCTTAAAATCATCATTATTTCTTGCTACATAAGGTTCAAATAAATGGCTGTACCTCTTAAAATATCTAACCCAAGATAATTCACTTTTTATACTACTCTATACATACCAATTATAAATTGGTTTCTACGTCAAATGACTTTTTCAAGATCAACTTTTTTGATTAACCACCTAAAGTAAATATGCATAGAGAAAAAGCTGTTGGCCAACTAAAGAGCTTTAAAATGGTACCAGAAACAATTTTATAGGTGTTCTAGTTCCAGATATATTGAATGTTGACCCTTTTGCTCATTTTGCAAAAATGACTAATTTGACCAAATTTTAGAAAGTTATATCTACAGAATCGATTAACCTACAACAGAAAAACATGCAGTTGAATTTTCTCCCTGAGTTCTATAAGTATCCATAATTTAATTTCTATAATATCTGGACAAATTAATCACATTTTGAAAATCTTTATATACCCTGTGTGCAAATTGAATACCGGATATCCTAAAGTTATAACCAAGAAAATATATATAAGTAAATGTAAGTAATATGGAAACTTTATAACTGATGTTAGACTTTTATTCATGAATATTTGTATGTTTTGCTCATTTAGATTAGCCCATTCAATTAATGATAAGTTCCTGCTTATAGATAAATAGTAATGCCCACATCTTTTAGGCTTTGAATCTTTAATTTTTCAGAACACTGAACTGGAAGACCAATAAACATTCCTGGTGTCATCCTGCCAACAAGCATTACTATTATTGAAACCAAAGGAAAGTATTAACACACATCCATCCTTCTCTTATTTAACAATAAGTTTACCAATCTCAGATTGGTTTGCACAATAATTAATAAAACTCCATTTTTCATATTACAATGCTAAAAGAAGATACTGAACATCTTTCCATATTAGAAATAAATGGAAATTTTATTTATTTATTTTTTTTAAATCTCCACCAGTGGGCAGGAGGTTCACCAAATTCCACCAGAGTTGGAAAAAATCCTATCTTGGTTTGAAGGAGGCCGACATGTCCAGATATACAGCATTTGAAAGTATGCAAGTCAAAGGAAATTGGGAAAACATAAAGGAAGTGTGTTCCAGACTTTACCAGTACAGTATATGCAAAATTGAGCACAGCATTTAAGTCTGGGGTCTGAGAGTTGGACAGAGTAAGGAAGAGACTGTTAGAAAGGTGTCACATAAGCTCTTCTCAATGGAAGAGGTATGTGACTAGAAAGTTCAGAAGAGCAATGTCAGTTGTAATATCAATAGTAAAGAGAGACTGATGCAACAATTTGAAGGGCAGAAAGGGATTGGAGAGAGTTGGAAAGAGCAGAAGAGTTGATGAGATAGAAAATGCAAGACTCCACTTTCTCAAGGAGAGCTGTATGAGTGGAACCACCCCAAAGGTGTGAATCATACTCCATACAGGGGTAAACAACACCCCTATAGAGAGCAAGCAACTGGGGTGATGTGAAGTCATTCTGAAGGAACCTCAGAACACCCAACCTCTTAGAAGCTTGTTTAGAAAGAGAAGTAATATGATCTTTCCAAGAAAGATCATGAGAAAAAGATACCTGGAAAATATTAAGAACAGATGAAGGTTTGAGTTGCGTTTTCAAATTAAGATATAATCCTGTGAAAAATTGTGTCAAGTGGAGAGATGGAGGAACTGGGTTTTTGAGGCATTGAAAACAACCATGTTTTCTATGCCCCAATTTGAAATATGTGAAAGATCAGAGGTTAGTTGCTCCAAGACTACAATTCTTGAGTCTATCAACAGCTCTTGGGAGGGACATCTTTTAAACTGGAAGGAATTATGAAGGGTAGAGTCATCAGTATAGGAGTGGAGTTAATACACAAAAGTTCAGGTATGGGTGTATTTTGGAGATGCCAAACCTTTGCAGTTTGGGTACCCTTCTGAACATATTATTTGTCATTTATTGTGTTTGGGAGGAGTTCCTTATAATTTATTGATAAAAGGAAATTCAATAGGAGAAGAGAGAAAAATCCAGACCAAGATAGTACCTATAGAATTTCAGGAATTTGAGCTCTTGGACAAATCCTTGGATGAAAGAGAGAAACTAAGCTAGTTGTAGAAGAAGCTCATCAGGAGGGAGTTAAACAGACTGGTGGGGAGGAAGATCGAACAGTGAAAATAAATCAAATAATGCTTAATGAAGAGGATATTATAGACCCTTTAGGAATTGATGACCATGAAGTAGATCTTATTCAGGACCACAATCCAATCTTGAGAAGATTAAAAGGAGCCATACTGCGAAATTTACCATTTGTTGGAATGTTGAAACCTTTTGCCAGATCACATCAGTACATCTACTTAAGAAATAATCAACTATATTGGCAAATGGTCACAGAGGAATTTGCATTAATTGTACCTGATGATTACGTAACAAAAATACTTATCAAAGCACACTGCAGTTTTGCCCATATAGGGAGACAAAAATTATATTTGTTATTAATCCAAAGAATCTGGCACCCTAAGGTTAAAACCATTTGTACAAATATTACATCTTCATGCTACAAATGTCAAGCGTACCAAATTTCCAACATTATATATGCACAACCTATCTTGAAGATAGTCACATCTAGACTATTTGAGTTGGTGGCGATGGATCTAATCCAGTTCCCCAAAACAGCACAGGGTAATCACTATGCTCTGGTGATGGTAGATCATTTTACAAAGTGGGTTTCCGCAGTTCCATTGAGGAATAAACAAAGTGCAATGGTAACTGATGTGGTAAAATACCAAATATTACCATTTCTCACTAGACTTCCAGAGTGTTTATTAACCAATAATGTGAGAGTATTGGACCAGAGTTTGAAGAATTTTTGAGAAATCAAGGAATTAGAAATGTATTAACCCCTTATACGCATACATCAAATGAGGCTATGGAGAGTTAATCAGACTCCGAGTCAGTATTTAAGAATGCCAAACAATCAGCATATTGGGATGAATATCTTTCTCAGGTAGTTCTTATTTTTAATCATACAATGCATTCAGAAACACAAATGACACCATGTGAAAATATATTGAAACAAGATCACACTCTGAGTACAGGATTACCATTGCCCAGAGTGAAGGAATGATGGGAAGGACATCACCAATTTGAGTCATACAATATAAATCAATTAGTGGGTTTTAAAGTACACTTACCAGGTGACTTCACCTTAAACAAGTTTAGATCCAGATATTATGGACCATATCAAATAATAAAGATTCAACCTAATGGGGTTACATATTTAATTGAATCAGAAAAGGATGGAAGAAAGTTAAGAAAATGGAAGATACCTCCAGAGTATTCATGGAATAACCTGGTATTTCAGAAGTATGCCCTTGAGGTGGAGGATGATATTCAACCTATTGAAAGAGAAGAGGAGTCCTTATAGGAACGTTAGATGAAGAAAGTGGGGAAGATGAATCATGTTTTGAAGGATTTATAGTTAAGAAAAAATTAAAATAGATTAAAGATAAATTAGTCATCATTGCCCAACAGCATAAAGCATTAATTGCAAAAATTCATTCATCCTCAAAGGTGATGGATAAACTTGTCCAAATGGGAAACCATGATTTTGAAGGTTGGATGGGGAATGATGATTGCAAGGAAGTAATTACAGGTAAAGAGATGGAAGTAAATTCGTTTTTGCGATGGGATACTTCAGACTTATTGGAAGAAAATGGGAATTAACAGAGGCAATGATCTTGCCTTCTCCAATACTGGAGTAAAAGCTATCTTATGAGTTAAACAACTTGAGGAATGATCAGTTTTCAACACCTGTTATATCGGAGGAAGAAAATAAAGAAAGTGAAGGTTCACCAGTGAATGAAGAGGAGGATGGGGAATGTTCCCAGACTAATGAATTTTCATTCTGGGATTTGATAAAATAAATAAACCAAATGTTCCTATAGGAATGCAGATATATAAAATGGATCATCCATATACTAGTTCTCAAGAAAAAAAGAAGGAAATCAAAGTAGAAAAAAATATATCTTTATGGGGAAAAAATGTGAAAAGACAGATGTTGAGAAAATTAACCTTATTATGAAAATTATCATTGTCTTGTTGAAAAGAATTAATCATAATTTCAATTGAATCTTATCTAAGATAGGTGAAAAGTATTTTAAATTAATAAATTGATTATACTTTGGAGGAAAGTAGAATGATGTGTCAAAAAAGATTTTTTTGATGGGTGGGAAATAATTAAAAGAAGTTTCATTATATTTTTCCGACCAAAATGGAATATTAGATATTAAAAAGGAGTTTGTGCAAAATATAAAAATATAAGGGATAAAACGGAAAAAATACAGAGAAAAGAGAAGTAAAGCATTTTTTCTAAATAAAGAACATCAAGCTAAAAAAAAAAAGGAAAGGAATTCTAATTCTTATAAAACCCAAATATTTGCGTAAGTTGAAAAAATTAACATTTGTTGCATTTTTATAACTTAAAAAGAAAAACGTTTTAGAGAATATCTTAGTGATAAAATACTGAAACATAAATATTTATTTGGGGAAATGGAGTGTGAATAAAAGTAATTTCCTTGTCTGCTTTATTTTTAAGGTCCCATTTTATGAGACAAAAATCAAATCTTAATTTTATTTTTGGAGAAAGACAAGATCAAATTCCGCTTTTTGAGTCAAGAAAACAGGTTCCATCTTGGGAGAAAAAAAAAAAAACGGTTTCCTACCTTGGAGGTCAGGAAACAAATATTACCATATGTCCTTTGAGGAAGTTGGGGTGTTATCAAATTGCAAAATTGATAAAACAACAGTAAGAATCCAACTACTTTAGAAGAGTTGTGATAAATTCTAGTTTGGACATGATGGTAACTTCAAAGGTATCTTTATTTGACAGGGGTAGACATCATTTGATGATAACCTTATTTCTGTAGAATTATAAAATGGGGAATTAAATTTATTTTTTGTTGTTGAATGTTGTGCATTGTTTAATTTGATACTAATTTTCCTTTGAGACTTATTATTATTATTATTATTGTTATTATTATTAATTTAGGATTTAATTTAAATATCATCATTTCCTTCAATATTATTTAAGTGATTTTAATGTTTTCGTTATTAATGATTTTATTTAAAATTCATATCATTTTCATTTTATCTATATTGAATTATTATACGTTATATGACAATCTTTATTTAACAGGGGTAGACATCATTTGATGATTACCTTAGTTCTGTAGAATTATAAAATGGGAAATTAAATTTATTTTTTGTTGTTGAATGTTGTGCATTGTTTAATTTGATACTAATTAAAGATAAATAGATAATTTTCAATCAAAATGTTTAAGAATATTTATTCTTAGGATTAGGCTTGTTATTTATAGGTTTTCAGTTACCATATTTAAATTGGTTAGAGAATATTTATATTTAACACAATAATTGAATAAGTAATAGGTTAGATAGGTGAGGCCTCTAGATTGAGTGGTTAGGTAGTCATATATATATATATATATATATATATATATATATATATATATATATATATATATATATATATATATATATATATATATATATAATATATATATATATATATATATATACTAGCATTTAAATAAGTAAAATTTTACTATATTTTATCCAAAGTTTGTTTGTCTTGTCCATTTTTGTTCGAGTTCGCCTTGAGTAAGTTTCATGGTAAATTAAACAAGATACATAGTTCTTCAGTGAGTACTTGTTGTATGATTTTCTCCAACTTTGGAGGAATTATTATTAATTTTTGAAGAAAAAAATTTGAAGAAAAATTCAGACTCCAATTCCATGAAAAATTGATGATTCTTCCAATTCTCAAAGCAGATTACTCATTCCATCATATATATATATATATATATATATATATATATATATATATATATATATATATATATATATATATATATATATATATATATATATATATATATATATATATATATATATATATATATATATATATATATATATATATATATATATATATAACAATTTCATCCTTCAAACTATAATTAAAGATAAATAGATAATTTTCAATCAAAATATTTATATTTTGAAAGAAAATCATGCCTTTAAAACATTCAATAAATCAATAAATTTATAACATTTAAAAACTTTTAACATTACCTTAGCTAGGCTGGCTGTAAACAAAACACATTCATATAGTTCTCCCATTTTTTGAAGAAATTCATCTACAAATGGCCTCTTTAAAACATAAACTTGATGAACGGTGCCATCAATTTCTACAGGAACTATAAAATCAGCATTGCTGATGGGCTGCATATATATATATATATATATATATATATATATATATATATATATATATATATATATATATATATATATATATATATATATATATATATATATCGTCGCTGTTAAATCAAACCGGCATATGTGCAAAATTTGAGTTTTTTAGTTGTTGGTGTCAAAAAATTTCCTTTTTTCACGTCCATTTTTGTTGAACCGGCATATCGTATAGTTGAATATAAATCA